>JAAWXA010000039.1:6148774-6320841 GCA_038090715.1 Florisuga fusca
GCTTTCCTGGAGCCCCTTCAGGCACTGGAAGGTGCTCTAAGGTCTCCCCATTGCAGCCTTCTCTTCTCCAGCCTGAACACCCCCGACTCTCTCCCCCTGGCTCCAGAGCAGAGCTGCTCCAGCCCTCCCAGCAGCTCCAGGGCCTCCTCTGGACTGGCTCCAACACCTCCCTGTCCTTCTGCTGATGGGGACACCAGAACTGGACCCAGCTTTACTACATGGGACCTCACCAGAGCTGAGCCCCTTCCTTGACCCACTCAGCGTTTTGAAGCTGTTGCACTGCTTTTTGGGAGGTTAAATAATCCTTGGGATGAGAAACCTCATGGCTCGGTGCTTCTCTTGCCAAACCTTGCTGTGACTTCATGTTTCTACCCCAGCAGATGTTTGAATTTTCCTGGGAGACATTCCATCTAGCAGTCCACAAGATCCCAGTCTTTCCATGAAGTCCCATGCTGTGCAGTGGGATTTGAGACCCTCTTGCCTGGACGTGGTTTGTGAGGACATGGATGTTTTAAGTGTTGTTCCAGCCTTGGCAAAACCCAGTGGTTAGTTCCACGCGTTGTCTGGGGACATTTTGGGTGTGCAGCTCTGCTTGCAAGCCCTCAGGATGGGGAATATCTTGAGCCTGGCTCCAGCAGCTGAGCTCAGGCAGCTTCTTGTGGGCTGCAGAAAAACCTGGACCAGAAGAGGTGTCAGCACCCCCAGAGCTTTATCCTGCTGAGCCAGGGAACTCTGCTCAGCTCCAGGTGGATTTAGGTGACCTGACCCGGGCTGGCCCAGGGTGCTGGGGTGATGGCCATGGAGCTGTCCCTTGCATCCTGTGGTGGCCACGGCTCATCCCATGGGAGGTGACAGCTGCCTCTTCCCCCCTCCATCCAGTGCAGGTTTCGTTGCAGCAGGGGACAGGGGACAGGGGACAGGTCCTCCACCTTTTTCCAGCAGTGGGTTTTCATTAAGCTGGTTTTACACTCCAGGGGTGGTTTTGGCTTGGTTTATTTCTCCAGCAATTTGGAGAAGCCACAGGGATCCACTAAGAGGAATCCAAGGAATCTGAGGCTGTCTCTGATAGAGAGGATGTAGAAAAGTGCCTTTCAAGGACTCAGATGTTTCATTTTGGCTGCAAGTGACGTAGATGATCTCTGAGGTCCCTTCCAACCCGGCTAATTCTATGATTCTATGATTCTATGATTCTATGAAACTGTTCATTTTTTTCGTGGTTGCTGAGCTCATGCACCCCATCAGGATAAATCTGTCTCTGCCTCCACATGCTTAGGGGTGACATCTCAGAGTGGCAGTGGGATGCTTGAAATCTGCTCCCCTTTATGTGTCACTGAGCAGGTCCTTTTCCCAGCACCAGTTTTTCCCATCCACATGTCCCTTCCCTGAGAAGAGGGAAAAAAAAAACCAACCACAACTATTTTTCTAACCTGGAAGTGGTCCTTCAAGCTCTGTTTCTTTTGTCACAAGGGAACAATAAAGGAATCAGGGTTGGTGGAACAAGGTGACCAGTCCCACAGGGCCAGGTTAAATGCTGCCAGCAAATCTTTGGCATTAGCAGCCAAGCTGTGCTCTGGCTGCTCCTGGAAAGGGTTTGGCACAAAGAAGGCTGGAAGAACAAAGACATTATTATTATTATTATTATTATTATTATTATTATTATTGTCCTTGCAGTTAGTCAAATCTTTGCTTTGAAATACTCAGAGACCCAGTGGAGGGAACCTGTGTGTAGTTTGTTCAGAAGCAACAGTTCAGGGACGTCAGTTAGTTTGAAACTTTCCCCATCTTTGCTCAGCTGAGGTCCCCACGTGTCAGACAGTGTGTAGCTCACTGCCTTTTGTCTTTGTCACTTCACCACATCTCGTGGCAGAACAGCTCTTGGTGACAAAGTTCTTGATGCACCACCCCGGATTGGATGCTCTTTCAGTTCACTTTTAACTCTTTCCATTCCCTCTTTAGCTGTTATGTTCCGTGCACCAAATGCTGCAGGGGGACCAAGCCCTGAAGTGTGGGCTCTGCTGCTGGAAGTGCTCAGTAAAATCAGAGAGGATCAGCCAGGATGGTTTGCCTCGGTTGCCAGGTTGAAAAGGGATAATGTGGATTTGTGTGAGGTCTCTCCTGTTGGTTTAGGGGCAGAGCAGAGCAATGCAACCAGGACCTTCCAGCCTTGGAAGTGGTGGAGAGTCAGAAACTCATGGGTCTTCACTGGCATTTGCTCCAGGGGACAAGAGCTGCCTGGGTCACTGAAACCTGCTGTTTAAAAAAAAAAAAAAAAAAATTTAAAAAAAAAAAAAAAAAAAGCTTCAAAAAGTCACTCTGAAGTCTGGCTGACTCCTTAAACTCCTTTCAAACACAGACATCCAGTCCCAGCCCTTCCCTTACTCACAGACCTGGCACCCTCTCTCTGCAGAAGCTGCTGCCCTCCCCAGGGGGGAGGATGTGATGGAAAATTCTTTGCAGTCTGAGCAAAAAAACCAGAGGAGAAGGATTCTCCCCATTTGCTCGGCACTCCTGAGGACCCACCTGGGGTGCTGTGCCCACTTTGGGGTCCCCCAGTTCTACAGAGACATCAACAAACTGGAGCAGGTCTGGCAGAAGGATGGGTCAGGGGCTGGAGCACAAGACACATGAGGAATGGTGAGAGCTGGGCTGGGCTAGCCTGGAGCAGAGGAGCATCTCATTGAAGTTTTCTGCTTCAAAAGGGAGTTTCAAGAGAAGCCAGAGCCAGAGGGATGGAAGGAGGGGACAGAAGTAATGGCCACAAGGTGCAGGAGGGAATTCAGGTGGGAAAAGCTGGAGAGTGAGCTGGGGACTGGCACGGGGTTCAGACCTCAACTGGACACCATCCTGAGCAAAATCATCTGACTTCAAAATTACTCTGCAAGCCAGTTGGACTTGAAACCTCCAGAGGTCTCATCTGACCTAAAGCTTTCCGTGATTTTATTCCTCTGCATCTATTTCCCTGATGTCTGTGATAAGAAGGGCACTTACTGAGAAGACACAGTGGTGGAGGTTCCTGCCTATCCAGAGGCACTCCTGTGCCCCAGGTGTAGGAAAAGTGCTGAGGTTGCTGCAGTCATTCATCTCACCTGTCTCCTCCCCAGCATGCAGCATATTTTGCCTCATTAAGACTCATTAGATGAGCCCCACCTCATCCATTTGGTGCTTTTTTCTGAGCCAAAGGAGGGCAGGTTCCCCTGGTACTTGGGCCACAGCTGATTACAGATGATTCACACGTGTAATGGAGAAGAGCATCCTCGAGACCTCCTCCTACCTGGAGTTGAGGAGCTTCCCCAGACACAAGGGCAGGCTTTGAATCTGTGTCTGAATCAGGGGGATTGCACATCCCAGGTTTGGGGTGGAATTGGTCTATGTGCATGCAGCCCCTGTCCTGTGTGAGGATGGGATTGGTTCCCAGAGCATCTGGAGTCCCTGCTCAGGGCTGTCTGTAGCTTGGTCAGATCTTTGTCCAAAGCCTTTCTCCACAGAGAAATGTTTGTCTTGGAGATCCTATGAAGTCTCTGTTGACAAGGGAGCAGCAAGCTCTGACAAGCTCCAGATATGTTAGCTATTTTTTGTGTGTGTGTTATCACCAGCATGGGAACCTCATCCCAGGAATCTGTCAGTGTGGGCTCTGAAGTGGTGGGGCTGGGATGTTAAGCTGGGAGGGAAGCAGTGCTGTGTGCCACAGAGCAAGGGAAGCTTGGAGCTTCAGACTTGGGGATAATGGGGTTGGGCTTAAGCAGAAGTCACAGAATCATGGAATGGTTTGGGTCAGAAGGAACCTTTGAGGATCATCTAGCCCAACCCCCCTGCTGGGGAAGGGGGTCAGGTTGCTGGAAGTCCCATCCAGCCTGACCTTAAACACTTCCAGGGATGGAAGTTCTCTTCCCTTGTTCAATTCCAGTTCGTGCTGGACAAACGCAGAGATGGCTAACCCTTTGCTGAGGCTGTCCCCCATTGCACCTTCCTTCAGAGGTGGGGAAACCCAGGGAGATGAAGAGAAATGGTGTGGCACGTTTTGCTTCCCCCAGCCCTTGGCACACACACCTTGAACATCCTGGGAGCCTCAGTGCTCTGACAGCAGAAACCCAGTAGTGAGGGAAATGAAAAGAAAGGGCAAAGATCAGTGAAGGAGCTGTTGTTGGCAGACTGAGAGCAGCCACTCCTCCCAAGGATGTTGTAGGAACACCCTGCACTGAGGAGCAGGGTCCCACCACAGCCTGGCACAGGTTCTGTTGCTGCTCCTGGTGCCCAGGGGGAGCCAGGCTGGAGGTGGGTGGGAGGTGCCTTGCTTTGGGTACCACTCCTCCAGGCTGCTTCTCAGAGCTGTCAGGTGAGCTGTTCTTCCATGAAATATTGAAAAGGTCAGAGCTGGTAAAAGCCCTTCCAAGCACCAACCTCTCTGCATCCATTTGTAACCAGGCCTGGCATGCAGGGGATGGGGAAGCTTTCTCACTCCCCCTTTCCAGTCCTCTCCCACCCCTGAGGCTTCCCCTCTGCCCTGAGGCTGCTGGAGCAGTGAGTCTGGGCTGGCAGGGATGCCAGGGCTGACACTTAGCTGGGGTGAGCACTCTGCAAGGCTGAGCTGGCACAGGCTGAGGTGTGGGATGGCCTCTGGACTGCCATCCATGGAGGTTGTGTGCTGTGTGCCCAGCAGGATGGGCAGAGGGTGAGCAAGGACGTGTGTAGGATGAGCAAGGATGTGTGTAGGATGAGCAAGGATGTGTGTAGGATGAGCAAGGATGTGTGTAGGATGGGCAAGGACATGCTCAGCTTCACCAGTCTCGGCTGCAGCCAAGGGGGAGGCAGCAGGGACGTCTGTGTCTGCCTGTTGCCTGTGCAGTCTGGGGTCTGCAGTGCTGGGGCAGCTTCCTCACCTGCCCTGCTCCACAGCAGGCAAACCCCGAGCTGGGCAGAGTTCCCCAGGGAGCTGGCAGCTTTGTACCATGGTCCTTGCCTTAGGGACTTGTTGGCACAGGTACCCCCAGTAGAGTTTGGCACCATCCGAGGTCCTTCCTGGCCACGGGGCTGCCCAGGGAGCTGCTGGAAGTGGGACAGTGGGACAAGTGGTGTCTGGGGGTGTTTCCAGGGCTCTCTGCTGAGGCAGGCAGCTCACCCTGGCAGCATGTCAGGTCTGGTTTGTGTTGCTCAGGCTGCTCTCCACACCTCCCCTGATTGGCATCTGCAGCTTGCAGACCCAGCAGACCAAGGTGGAGAGGAGCTGCTTGCTTCCTGCCTCTGCCCAGGGCTTGCAAAGCTTCTCTATGCAAATGGCAAAGCACAAAACCCCCAATTTCCCCGTGGCAAGCAGGGAGGGTTGTGTGTGCCTGGGCTGGTAGGGTTTTTTCTAGGGAAACTGTGTTTGCTGCAACCCTGGGCTCACTCAGCCTGGGAATGATCCGTTTTCCTGGTTTTTCTTTAATTATAAACTCTTAGTGAGCAGTGGAAACACTTTTTTTCCTCTCCTAACAGCTCTCTCCAAACACCCAAACCCAGGATCTGCTGACCAGCACTACCTCTGCTGGCAGTGAATTCAGGGGCTCCAGACAGCACTAATGGCCCTGCCCACCTCCAGCCCAGGGGCTGCAGGTCCTGCCCATGCAGGGTTCTGACTGAGACCTCATGCAGGGTTCTGACTGAGACCTCTTTTTCTCTTCCAGCTCCTTCAGCTGTCTCCATCATGCACCAGGTCAGCCGCACCGTGGACAGCATCACCCTGACGTGGTCCCAACCTGACCAACCCAACGGAGTCATCCTGGATTATGAGCTGCAATATTATGAGAAGGTACTGTGGGACCTGGGCAGGGTTCAGCTGCAGATTCTGGGGGAGAGGAAGTGGTGCACAGCTTCCCATGAGGAGGTAACACCATAGGTTACTTCTCTTGCTCTTGGCTGTGGCCATCGACCCTTTGGAGTCCATTGGTGGTTCCAGTGACCCTGTGAAAAAGCTGCTGGTCTTTCAGGAGGAACTTCTCCTCCTTCCACCTTTCCAACACTTGTGGCAGGAGGATCTGTTGCAGGGAGAGCCGGGCAGCCAGGGTCTAATTTTTTTTTTTTAAGGGGGAATGGGGATAGAAAGGATGTCACGGAGCATCTAGTCCCAGGCTGGACCACACCAGCTGAGTGAGCTTTTGTACAAAGCTGTCCATCAGCAGGGTTACACCAAAGCTGAGTTTACACCTCATGCAGCAGCCTGAACCCTTTTACCCTGGTGTGGTACCAGGGAGAAGCTGTCCCATACTCCTGTGGAGGAGCCAGGGGGAGGCTGATGTGAATGGGTCCCACAGCTCTGGCTCTTCCATCCCTGAGGACCATGCTCCTTCCACCTCCCAGAGCAGCCAAGGTGTCTGTTCCATGGGGCTGGAGTTGTGTGGCTGCTGGGAGAGCTGAAGACCATGTTGATGTTGGTCCCAGGACCTGCCAAGCTCTGCCTGACTCCTGGATTTCATCAGTGCTACCTGGGGGAGGTGGGGAGCAGGAGATTTCTCCTTCCAGGAATCTGGCCCCTTACACAAGAGCTTATAAACCATACATTAAAAATTGGAAACTAACTAATTAAAAAGCTTTATGATTAAATGGAACTGAAAATATTTTTCCCAGCAGTTGCCGGAAGAAATGATTAATCCCCCCCACTGCCTGCCTGTGACCTATTTTCTCATCACCAAGAGCCAGAGGGAGAACAGGGAGGAGGAGGGGGGGGTCTTCTTTGTAAGCTGTTAAATAGGTCCTGACCTATATTGCATAAATCACAGCCATTTATTTGACCCTTGGAAATGATCCCAGAATATGTGGCAAGATGGATGAGGAGGTAACAAGACAGATCTGGAAAGTAAGAGGGGTCCTTTCCCCAGGGACCTTTTAAGTAGAGACAGAAGATCTCAGGGAGTTCATCCTCCACCTCTTACTTTCTCTTAATCTCTTTCCTCTTCCATTCTTCCCCCTCCCTCCTGTTTTTTGGAGGAGGCTGGAAATAAAGGGAATTTTTGTCCAAAGGGGAAGCTGCTGTTCATGGTCAGTCTTTGAGCATCTGCCACGTCCCTGGTGATGGGGACAAGCTCAGGTGATGTTTGTCATCCCTGGCAGGGAGGACAACACAAGCAGCCCCGTGTGCTGAGGCTCCCTCTGTCCTGGCATTTGAAATTCTTCTTATATTCTTCAGTCTTTTCCAGGCTGAACAACCCCAACTCTTTCAGCCTTTCTTCACAGCTCCAGCTCTCAGCTCATCTCTGTAGCCTCCTCTGGACTCCTCCAGCTCCATCTTTGGTTTGTGCTGAGGCCCCAGAGCTGGGCACAGCACTGCAGGGGGTGTGGGGAAAAGGAGCAGAATCATTTGGACCTCTTGGTGGGGTTTGGTGGTTTGGGTTTTTTTTTGTGGAGGAAGAAAGGCAAGTCTCTATCTCCTCCCCACCAAGATGTACCTCATTCTCAGAAAGGCATCATTGAGTTGAAGCTTAGCCCCACAGCAAGCAGACCTCAGAGGATTTGGAAACAGGTTAGAAAAGAAGCAGAACCAAAGCCTAGGGACAGGACTTGGCCAGCAGTGGATTTCCCTTTCCCCAAACTCCTCTCTCTGTGTTCCCTTCACTCCCAAGCCCCATGCTGCTCCATCACCAGTCAAGCCAAGTTCTTCCTATGCTTCTGCTCATCATCCCTCTGCATTTTCACCAGTGCAGTGACACCAGAGCCTTCTCTGCCTGCCTGGCAGAGCTGAATCTCCTGCTGGTCCAGCTGCAGGGCTGAGTTTTGCAATTGCAAACCCTTGAAGCCATGCTTGTCCCCTGCAGGTTGGATGGGGTGGGGGACACATCCCAGGTGAGTTCTGTGCAGTGGTGATCTGCTTCCAAAATGTTTCGTTGCAGACTGTCCCATGTGCTTCTGAATCTCATAAAATATCTCCAGAGATGGTTCCGTTTCTAGTGGAATTTTTTTTTTTTCCATCCAGTAGAAAATTCTAATTTATTAGCATGGAAACAGTTCAACTGTAAGAACAGTGTGCATCTTGTGTGAAAAGTGTTTGGGCTCTTCATTTTTAATTGATTCTTTTCTACATAAAGACATACATTAAATTTAAAGAACTGGAATAAGTTCTAGCATTAAGAGGTGCTCACAGTACCTGAAGCAAAGGTGCATCTTTGGTTCCATTTCCCAGATTATTTGTACCATTGCTATTTTAGATGCTATTTAAAATGGCTGTGCTGAGGCAACACAATGAATTTTCTGCAAATCAGAGCAGATTGTTAAACACTGAATGATGATGATGATGTGTCTGCTCTCTGTGGTCCTCTCCTTAATGCATTTTTATTTTACTCCAAGAGGCACCTGGTAATGTTTGTCTTCTTTTAAAAAAAAAACACAAAAAAAGGAAAAAAAAAACCACACAAAACAAACAAACAAACAAACAAAAAAAGGTGAGTGTTGTCCTCATTTAGAAAGGGTGTAGCAGTTTTTGTCTAAAGTTTCCAAATCCATCCCTGGAGTGTGGGAACTGGAGACCCACTGCAATGTCAAGCACTGCAAAGAATAACGAGCTCTCCTTGTTATGCAAAATGATTGGGCTTAGGGTGAGTGTCCCAGTTTGAAGTTGTTTGAAGCTGTTCAGCCCAGCCCTTGTGCCCAGTTTGCTCCCCAATGCAAATGTTTTAGGAGGCACAAGAGCCCTTTGATGTCTCCAACCAGTGCTGGGGAGCTGAAGGGTGAGGAAGAGGCAGCCTGTGGCAGCTGATGGTGGAGGTGGGAGTGGAGCTGTCTGTAGCCATCCTGGTGGCCAAGAGCTCCTGGCAGGAGCCCAGCATCCCCAGAACTGGGTGTCACCAGGTCCTGGGACTTCCCTAGCTCCAAGATGAAGTGTTGGACACCAGCATCCCTGCTGCCTGGTGTTTCCCAGCTGTCCCCTGGGGTGCCCAGGATGGAGCCAGAGCTGGGATGTCCCTTCCCCATGTGCTGCCCAAACCCAAAAATGAGATCATAAAAATACAGGATGTCAGGCTGGAAGGGACCCCAAGGACCATCAGGTCCAACCCTCCTAATATTATTGTTTGTGTGAGATGTCTCAGCACCCACTGAGCTGAGACTTAAAGTGGGGGAATCCACCCCTTTCCCCTGGGAGACCATTCCAAGGTCTGACTGTCCTCAGTCAAGGAGAGATCAAGAGATTCAGAAGATTAGGAGGAAACCTTTCCTGGGAGCCCTACCATAGCTTTCCTCTGATCCCAGTTCCTGCCCAGGGTCCATGCTGGTTCTGTCCAGGCCTGAGTTTTCTTGTGAAAGGCATCCAGACACTGCCACACCACACTGGATCAGACTGGGAAATCAAATCCTCTTGAGATCTTCCCACCAGGGCTGCTCCCTGTGAGCATCCAGGAGCCATGGGCCCCACAGATCCCCCCCTGGAGTGGCCAACAGAGCCCTGCTACACACTGAGCATCCCTCCTAAGGGCCTCAATCCCATGGGGGATGGAATTTGGATGGATGGGACTGATTTGGCAGGCAGCCTGGGACCAGCTTCCTATGTGTGGCTCTGGTTGCTTCAGGAGCCTCCGCAGACACCGCTGTGCACGGGAGCTCTGAAGTCCCCTGACATTTTTCTTTGGTGCTTTTTTTTCTTTTTTCTTTTTTTCTTTTTTTGGCTGATAAAATGTGATTTTTTAGAAACAATTTTTGCAAAAAATTTGCAAAAAACCACAATTTTTTGCAAGTCCTTCAAGTGTTGCACAGAGGAGCTCTGTTCCCAGGAAGCCTTTGGTTAATCAGGAGATGGTTTCAGCTTCAGTTTGGCTCAGGGGAAGGAGAACCAGGTTTGAGGACTCGCAGTCCAACCTGTGAAGAAATAAGTGTGTTATTTTGAATTAGGATTTCCTCAATTCAAACCAAAATCATCAGGAAACAACAGAACAAAACAAAACAAAACAAAACAGAACAAAGAAACAAAAAACACATCCCAGCAACCATCAAACCTCTGAAAAAAAAAAAACAAAAAAACACCAAAAAAACACAACCCAAAAAAACCTGTGAGAAGCAGGGAAGGGATTTAGACTTTAAGCCACCTAGGATGCCCTAGACCTGCTGGAGAAGCCCAGGGGGATGAAAGGGGCAAAGTGTTTGCAGTGAATTTCTGAAGAGGTGATGACTGAGAATGTGCCAAGGGGAAAGGATAGGTCTGCTAAGGGAAGGTGGAGAGGTGTAAATGCTCTTTCCTTGTGGTCTGGGATTAAAGGAGACCACTGGAATGAGCACAGCTCTCTGAGATAGACAGACATCCATTTCCCAGGCTGTGACCTCTCTTGTAAGCATGCCTGTTGCGTTCAATTTAAAGTCCTCCAGGAGCACAGATGAAGTTCCCTCATACAGCTGAACAAATTATTTTAAAACAATTGCATTGTTAGTGCATCCAAGGGCCTGGAAGGATTCATCCAAGCCCTTCAGCACTAAAACTGCAAGCATTTCCTGACCTGTTTCTCTCCTGGCCTGCCTGGGGAAGGTCTAAGGTGGTGCTGAGACACCCAAGGCCACAAGGTTTTGATGTGCTTGTCTTTTCTTGGTCTCTCTCATTTGTGTACCTCTACTTGAGCTTTTCACAGAATCATAGAATGCTTTGGATTGGAAAGGACCTTAAAAATCATCCAGTCCCACTGGGACACCTCCCACCAGCCCAGGGTGCTCCAAGCCCCATCCAACCTTCAACACTGCCAGGGATGGGGCAGCCACAGCTTCTCTGGGAAACCTGGGCCAGGGGCTCAGCACCCTCACACCAAACAATTTCTGCCCCATCTCCAACCTCAATCTCCCCTCTCCCAGGTCAAAGCCATTCCTCCTCATCCCATCCCTCCAGGCCCTTGTCCCAAGTCCCTCCCCAGCTTTCCTGGAGCCCC
Source organism: Florisuga fusca (assembly GCA_038090715.1). Taxonomy (NCBI): domain Eukaryota; kingdom Metazoa; phylum Chordata; class Aves; order Apodiformes; family Trochilidae; genus Florisuga; species Florisuga fusca. Next base: position 6,159,643 of record JAAWXA010000039.1, read on the forward strand.
TTCAGGCACTGGAAGGTGCTCTAAGGTCTCCCCATTGCAGCCTTCTCTTCTCCAGGATGAACAACCCCAACCTCTCCCCATAGCAGAGCTGCTCCAACCCTCTGAAGGAAGGAATTGCTGCTGCACCACAGCATGGAGAAGGAGTCTGGCTCATCCCAGCCTCAAAGGAAAGACTCAGCACCCTCACACCAAAGAATTTCTTCCCAATGTCCAACCTTTCGTTGTCATTAATCTAAGTCCCAACTCCCCCCCCCCATGATACCCATGCACCTTCAGGTCCAGAGGAATGAAACTGGTGCTGCAGTTTTCAGAATTAAAACGTGTTGCTGAACACTGCTGGTGGTGGAGGTTTCCCAGGCATTTGCAGAGCTGCAGGATCCTCTGCCATGCCCAGGCCTCCAAATTTGACTGTGCCCTTAGAGAAACACATTCCAGCCAGACTACTCTCTGACCAGCCATCCACACCAGAGCAATAAAAAACTTAATACCAGGAAGAAATTAACCCCATGAGTGTTGTCTTGGATCTGTGAGGCAGATACTGAGGTGCTCGTGATGCTGCTCCAGCACCAGGAACAGGAGGATCAAACTGGGTCTGCTTGTGGAGCCCCACTGAGTGTCTTTTGGGGGCTACTAGTGGTACCACAGCTTCTGGCTGTGCAGAGGAGCCTCTGAGTCAAGGCACCAGTGATGTTTTTAAGATTGAAGGTAAAAACTACGTCAGCAGATGGCTAGCAAAGTGGCTAGTGGAAAAGAAAGGAAACCCCCAAAGGCAAACCTCCACCATTTTCTGGTGGACAGGACAGCCACTGGTTTGTCCTACTCCAGCAGCCATGGAGGCAGAGGAGATATCCCCTCTGGGCAAAGGGGGTGCAAAGTTGGGTGCAAGACTTCTCTCAGAGCATCCTGCCAAAGCAGTGGAAAAGTGACAGTCTGTGGGAGGAAACCTTCATTCATCCCAGGATGGCACCTCCTGCCTTTTTGTCTCTGTGATACCTTCTCTCCCCTTCAGTTGGAGGCTTTGCTCCTCACTGGGAGTTTCACTCTGGTCTCACTGTAGCACCAGAGAAGAAAAAAATTTCCCCCCAGCCCCCCAGTGGAGTTTCAGACAAAATGCCAGTGTCTTGATCACACCCTTGATGGGATTGCACAAACTGGGTGACTTCTTCTTCCCACCAGTCCCTGCCTGCTTCTCAGGAGGTTCTCTCACCTCGCTGGTGGCTCTGCCCAGGGTGGGAGTTCTTGGGTTTGCTGAGTCCTTTACAGTGCCTTGAAGTTAGCAGATTTCAGGGACTCACCTGTAAAATTGCCCACTCAGATCTGGAGCTGTCAGCTGCTATTCTGTTCCAACCAGAGCCCCTGCCCAGCAGCCTGACCTGCCAGATCAGAGGTGTTACCAGAAGGGATGAGCACTTTCAGCGTAGCTACACAAATTTAATTTAAAAATCCATGCCTAGGCCCCCTTTTTGGGGGTCTTATACTCACACCTTGGCTGTCCTAAGGTGTTTCTGTCTTCCAGGGCCATCGTGCTGTTTGCATAGACTGCTGCTCTGCACCAACCTTCAGACCTTGGTGGCTGGCAGGCACTTGGTCACCTTGCCCTGGTCACAGGACATACCACATCCAGCACCCTCCAGCATCCTGAACTGTTTCTCTGTATCCCTGGGGGGCACAGAGGTCTCTTGTGCACACCAGGAGATCCTGACCCATCCACTAGTGCTTCAGGATGCTCAGATAAGGGCATGATTGCTGAGGGCAGTGACAGAGCCATCACCTACACAACCCCAATCCCATCTACACTGTTGTGATATGACTGCTGAAGCCCTCAGCTAGAAAAACTGCACACAAAGGGTGGGACAGAAATTTGGAAGTAGTTTTCATGTCACTTTTAAATATGCTCTTCCGTTTCCCACCTTGGAAAACCTAACCATGGTCCTTGGGAAAGCAGGCTCTGGGCAGGGGGATGGTAGCACTGCTGACATGGTCCCAAAGCCTGTGTTGAGGTGGGCTTCTTCTCCAGCACAGCCAAAGGGGAAGAGCAAATGGAGAGAGGGTGCTGAGGCTGGATCAGGCACAGGAGGAGAGGGGGAGGAAGAAGGAGAGTGCTGAGAGAGAGTGAGCACAGGAGAAGGGAGCAATTCTCATCCCCATTCTGCTCAAGGCTTGGAGAAACCACCTGAGGTTTCTAGCTAACACCTTGATGAGAGCCTTTCCTGAGAGGTGGTGGATAACCCATGGGAATCTGTATTTCCATTCCTTCCAGGAGGCAGAGGAGTGACCTGTTTGTTCGTGCCCATCATCTGCCCAGGGTGTTCTCTGCAGCCACACTCCCTTCTCCTGCCCTTCCTCCTTCTAAAAAGGCACTGGCTTCTTCTCAGCTCAGTTGTCTGATCTTTTTTTTTTTTTTTTTTTTTTTTTTTTTTTTTTTTTTTGCAGGAACTGAGCGAGTTAAATTCAACAACAGTGAAGAGCCCCACCAACACTGTGGCAGTGCAAAACCTCAAAGCTGGCACCATCTACGTCTTCCAGGTGCGGGCACGTACTGTGGCTGGGTATGGCCGCTATAGTGGGAAGATGTATTTCCAGACCATGACTGAAGGTGAGTGAGTCTCCAGCTGCCTCTGCATGAAGGTGACACAGGGTCTAGAGAGACTTGAACTGGCAGCAGCTCTGGGCCCCTGGCTCTTGCACCTCTGGAGGGTGCCTTGGTGACTCAACGTGCATTTATTCACCCTTGAAAGACCTGGAGAGAGGCACAGGCACTTGGTGGCCCACGCAGGGAATCACATAATCCAGGTTTTGCCAAGTTTTTTCTGGCACGGGGAGGTGTTCACTCCATTGGATTTCGAGTGATGAAATTCATGATTTCCCTGTGCACGGTTGTGGATGACAAATGCAGACCTGGCCTTCTATTTTCTAAATTTGCTCTGTTAAAAATAAAACAGGCCGAGCCAGTTTTCTGTCCCTGAGGCCAAGGAGCAAGGCACAGCATGCATGCAGCCATGGGACTAAACTTTCCCACCCAAAAGGGATCCCTCCATCCGACTTTTTCACAGGGCCACATTCCCTGGTGTAGCCACGTGGATCCACTCTCCCAGGCCAAAGCCACACCAGGAAGCCCTTTTAGCAACAGCCGTGCAAACGTGGTCAGGACCAGGCTCTTGTGGCCCCATTCTTCAGCTCCCAAAGCTGGCATTTTCCATTAAACTGTTCTCTGGCCTTAAACCACCCAAACAGCTCCACGTGACAGCCCCCACACGAGCTCCAACACGACAAATAACATCAACAATAACCCTCATCCCACAGCCAAAACCAACCCAACCCCTCAAGAATAAAACAAAGCCTCCCCACCAAAATCCATATGAACAAAAAACACCCCTACACCATCAACAGTTTCCACCCCAAACTTTTAACCTCCAACAGGACCTCCCACCACTACATCTAAAACCAACAGCACCACAAACCCAAGCCCATAACCTATAACCCACCAGTCACCCTAAGTCTCCAGAAATGGATCAGCCTCTAAGGAAACTGAATAAACAAAAACCACCACCATCCCCCCTAAATAAACCATAAACAGCACCAAAGATAGAAAAGAAAGACCTGAACTCATCAACCACCCGCAACCAACAACAGAAGACAATGCCAAACCAACAACCCCATAATAAGGATGCGGATTGGACGCAACTGCCAATCCTCCCAACACAAAGCATAATCCCCAAAAAAGCATAAAATATATCACAATTTCTGCTTGGCCTCTGTCCAGGTCCTGTGGCTTGAAAAGCCACCGTTGTCCTCTTCAACCACAGAAACAATTCCGTGTTCCCCTCCCCATAAGCAGGGACTCTTCTCCATCAAATCCCATCACACATCATGTACCCCTTGCATTCCATGTTATTATCCTCACTTCCTCGTGTCCTTCCCATGTCACAGTAACCCCATTCCCTCTTCCTTGTGCACCAGCTGAGTACCAGACCAGTGTCCAGGAGAAGCTGCCGCTGATCATCGGCTCCTCGGCGGCAGGGCTGGTGTTCCTCATCGCTGTCGTCGTCATCATCATCGTCTGCAACAGGTAGGGCTGTCCCAGCACCTGCGGGGGAGACAGGAGGTGGCAGGGGGGAGAGGAAGGGAGGACGGGGAGGGGAAATATACCCCTGCAGCCCCCATGGACCCATGGTGGGGCTCAGGACTCCCTTTCTTTCCAGAAGACGTGGCTTTGAGCGCGCCGACTCCGAGTACACCGACAAGCTGCAGCACTACACCAGTGGCCACAGTAGGTACCCCAGCTCCTGCCCAGGCCTGGGGACTGCTCTCTCTGCAGTTTTTCTTCCTGTTCTCTCACTCCTTGTGCCATATGGGGAAGGCTCAGACCACCTGGCGTGTCCATGTGCAAGCAGGAGGGACCTCAGTGCTGTCTGGACCCCTCACCATCCCCTCTCACCCCGGTTCCTGCCCTGCCTCATGGTGGCCATGCCCTCCAGACCTGCCTCGTGGTGGCCATGTCCTCCAGACCTTCCTGCTGTCACTGCCAGCACCTCTGCCTGCTCTGCAAACCATCCCTCTGCCTGTCCCTGAACCCTCACCCCCTGCTGCCCTGCAGCCCTGGCCACCACCACACCTTGTCTGGCTACTCCAACCAATTTCAGGGCAGCAGTCAGGTCCCTCTTCCAACCTGCCCAGGTCCTGCAGGGTGCTCTCCTGCAGGAACCTGTAGACCTCACTGAGCCCATCCCAGTACTCCCAGATTCCCGAGAGATATCAGATCTATCTCTATATTTAGGTATATAACACAGTACATAACATGCCCTCTCTTGCAGCCTCCCTCTTCCAGCATCCCTAACCCTCACATCCAGCATTCCTGCTCCAGGCCTTGGTGCACACCCTGCCTCACCCTGGTGCACCCTCCTTCCCCACATTAACCCCAGCTCCATGCCCTCTGCTGGGCTTTCTCCTCCCTCACCACCATCATCTCACTTTGCTCCAGTCTCAGTTGTTCCTCCCCTCCTGTTACACTTGCAGCTTTGGGATTTCTCTCTTTTTTTTTTTTTATGCCTTGTTCCCATACAGACCTGAGCCTTGCTCAGAAAATGGGAAACAATCAGCAAGGTTTCAGTGCAGGACTCACTGCTGCTCCCACCTTTTCCTGGGAAGCACAGAATCCCAGAATCATCCGGGTTGGAAAGGACCTCTGAGGTCATCAAGTCCAACCCTTGATCCACTCCCCCCGTGGTTCCCAGCCCATGGCACTCATTGCCACATTCAGTCTCTTCTTAAAAACCTCCAGGGATGGAGAATCCACCCCCTCCTTGGGCAGCCCATTCCACTGCCTGATCACCCTCTCTGGAAAAAATTTTTTCCAAATATCCAACCTAACCCTCCCCTGACAGAGCTTAAGCCCATGGCCTCTTGTCCTGGGAAAAGAGACCAATCCCCCCCCTGGCTCCAACCTCCTTTCAGGGAGTTGTAGAGAGTGATGAGGTCTCCCCTCAGCCTCCTCTGCTCCAGGATCAGCACCCACAGGGCCCTCAGATGCTCCTCACAACTTCTCCAGACCTTCTGAGCAGCCCCTCCCCCAGCTCCATTCCCTTCTCTGGACACTCTCCATCCCCTCAATCTCCTTCTGCTCCTGAGGGACCCAGAACTGACCCCAGAATTTGAGGTGCAGCCTCCCCAGTGCCCAGCACAGGGACCATCCCTGCCCTGCTCCTGCTGGTCACACCAGTGCTGACACAAGCCAGGATGCTGGTGGCCCTCTAATGCACTAATATTTATTGTCATCCATCTCCTAATAGTCCTGTGCAAACGTGACTGCATGTTCTTTCTCAACCTGCTTTGCTGTGTCTGCTTCATGGCCTTGTTGAGATCAAAAAAACCCCTCACACAAAGAGGTTTCTCTTTCCCTCAGTGCCATCTGTCACTCCTTTTGGGTCTGTTTGTCTGACTCTCTCCATCCCCTTTATGCAGTGACTCCAGGGATGAAGATTTACATCGATCCATTCACTTATGAAGATCCCAATGAGGCTGTCAGGGAATTTGCAAAAGAAATTGATATCTCGTGTGTCAAAATCGAGCAGGTGATTGGGGCAGGTGAGTGACTTGGGAAAGTCTGGCTGTCCCTCAGCAGCAGAGTCCTTGCTGGTTTCAGGCTTTGGTGAGGCTTTAGCCTTACAGGGACTGGGAGGACTGGTGTCTGTAAGGTCTTACACTTAGCCCCAGCCTGGTCTGGCAGGATTAAGGTGGTCCAGTGCTGGAGGAGCAAACAGATCCAGTGCTGGAGACAAGGAATTCCTGTGTGCATATAATATCCAGTGCTCCTCACCAGCGACGTGTCCTCCCCGAGGGAGGAAGCTCAAAGGAGATGGGGGGTGTGCAGGGTGGGCATGGCTGGAGCCCCTGGGAGCAAGGCAGGGCTTTGGGAAGCTGACAAGCCTTACCTGCTTCCCTCTTTTCCCAGGGGAGTTTGGTGAGGTGTGCAGTGGACATCTCAAGCTTCCTGGCAAAAGGGAAATCTTTGTGGCCATCAAGACCCTGAAGTCTGGTTACACGGAGAAGCAGAGACGGGACTTCTTGAGTGAAGCCAGCATCATGGGGCAGTTTGATCACCCCAACGTCATCCACCTGGAGGGGGTGGTGACCAAGAGCTCCCCAGTCATGATCATTACTGAGTTCATGGAGAACGGCTCACTGGACTCCTTCTTGCGGGTATGAGGTCCCAGGAGCACCCAGCCCCTGTGCTGGGCCAGAGGAAGAGTGAAGGGAAAAGGTTCCCTTCCCTGTGCCAGTCTATCAGTGCCCCTCAGTGCCCAGCATCTCCTGCAGCTGCTCTCAGAGGTCTGTGTTACTGGAGCAGAGGTGGAGGTGGCACCAGGGCTGGCATCTCGTTGTCTACTGGTGCTAGCCAAAGGCTGTGCCAGCCTGACCACAGACACGTTTGCCAACTCTGCCTCTGTGGGCATGGAGGGACAGGCATAATGCAGCTGTAAAACAGCAGGATGTCATCTCCAGCTGCTCCCTCTAAATATTTATGGGTCTGAGTTTAAAATGGATCATTCGTTGTGGTGAAGGGAGATAATCTTCTTGATAGGAAGTGACTGTCCTCTCAGAACCCTCCTGTGCAAGGTGTGGTAGTTCTCCCCACTTTGGGTGAGAGCAGCCATTGGTAGTGATGCCCATGGGTGACTTCCAGTCCATGAAGCTCTCCCTTCTCCACCCTCTTGTTTTGAGAGAAAACCCCAACTACTCATGGCACAGCTCTGTGTCAGGGTTTAACACTGGCCTGGCAATTAAACTGAATAACAGATGCTCTCTATTAATCCCCCTCCCCTCCCTGATAAAGAAAGGAGAGAGAATAAGGGAGAGAGACTGATGGGTTGGAAACTAAACTACACAATTTTAATGAAACAGTGATGATAAATAGGAAAATTTACTACTTAGATACAAATACACAGAAAATTGATACCACATTCCTCCCCCCTGTCCCCCAATAACTCTCACATCCCCACCGAGGCTGCAGGGCAGCCCTGGGAAAGTCCAGGCTGGAATCCTGGGGTCAGGAGCAGTTGGGAGCTGGAGGCAGAACACACAGATTCAGGCTGGAATGGATCAGGAGCACAGGCAGAGGAAGGGATGGAATCCTCCCTGCATGCTGAAGCAAACAGGGACAGGGGAAGAAGAGGAGGAAGGGAAGGAAGAAAGGGGTTTGACCCTTGTGATCCCTCAAATTTATACTGAGTGTGAGGTGTATGGGATGGAATACTCTGTTTGGTCAATTTTGGTCATTTATCTTGTCCATTTCTCCCCAAAGAAGGGTTGCAGGGTGACCTCCTTACTCCTTTTCTCCTTCTGGAGGGCAAAATGTTCCTCAGAACCGAGCAGTGGTTTGGTTCTGCAGCCCATTCTCCAGCAGTAACTATAACCATGGAGTGGGATCAGTCCCAGAAGCTGCCACTGCCTGAGAAACTTGCTGTTCATTTCAGCAAGTGCAGCTACTGCTGAGAGACTGAGCTGAAAGCAAAAGTACAAGACAGAAAATCACCTTTATCCTGGCCCAAACCAGGAGACTGGTGTAGACAGGAGGCTGTTTGTGCTGTGACTCTTCTCCTCTCACGGGGACTTTTTCCTCAGCAAAACGATGGGCAGTTCACGGTGATCCAGCTGGTGGGAATGCTGCGGGGCATCGCCGCGGGCATGAAGTACTTGGCTGACATGAACTACGTGCACAGGGACCTGGCTGCCCGGAACATCCTGGTCAACAGCAACCTGGTCTGCAAAGTCTCTGATTTTGGCCTCTCCCGCTTTCTGGAGGATGATACGTCTGATCCCACCTACACCAGTGCCCTGGTAAAGCTGCTCTTCCAGACTGGAGGGAGAGGTGGGGAAGGGGGTAGTCAGGGGGAGAGGGAGGGGGAAGAGGAGATCCCTCTGACATGGGAGCCCTGGGAATAAGGGATGGGAAAGATCACTGAAATGAGCCAAGGAACATTTTCTCTTGTAAGGACCTGTTGATGGGTCATTTCTGTGGCTAACTGAGCCTCTCCCAAACATGTCTGCAAGGATATACCTGTCCCTGATAAAGCCCTTTAGTTGGGATGATGCATGGGATCCACCCAGCCTGGACCATCTGCAGGTCCTCCAAGATGCTGTCCTGAAAAATTTGTTGCCAGACCAGCAAGTCTGGCTTCTTGTTCACCATCACTGTCCAATCATGCTGTCCAGGAGGCCATGGCCCTTTTTGATGTCACAGGTTCAGCCCTAGGAATGACAGAGTGATGGGTGGGTGCAGGCTGGGTGAAGCCCAGTGCTACCTACTGAGCTTCCAGAGTGTCATAAAATCACAGTGTCAGCTTGGAAGGGAACCCAAGGGTCATCTGCTCCAACCCTTCTAATATTATTCTTGATGTGAGATGTTTCAGCACTCATCGAGCTGAGACTTCAAACTTTCCAATGTGAAGGAATCCACCCCTTCCCCTGGGAGACCATTCCAAGGTCTGACCTGGTCAGGGTGAAAAATTTTCCTCTTGTGGTCAAACAGAATCTCCCCAGGAGCAACTTGTGCCCATTGCCCCTTGTCTTGTCCAGGGAACTCCTTGTGATTCAGGTCTTTCTGAATGAGACAAAGAAACATTCCCAGAAATGGTTTCATGGTCACGTACCAGCTTCCCAGGAATGCCACAAGTGCCACCAAGGACTTGGCTCAAGCTTCAGATTGAGCACAGATAATCTGGAGACTTTATTGTTGTTTGGTGAGATTGCAGCCAGGAGTTGTGATAAATCCCACTGGCTGCAGACAGCATCACTCAGCAGGGATGCTGCAGGATCAGTGCCCATGTCCAATGCCCACAACAGGACTTCTTGGAAATAAGTGTTGGTAGACCTGGGGCTTGATCTGTAGGAGATCATCTTCCTTTTGAAGCTGTCAATGATGAGGTGTCTGGCATAGCTCTTAATGTGTTGTTTCAGTAGCTGAATACCTAAAGACACCAAAAATGTGTGCTTATATTCTCCTCTGAGCTTGTGTATCTTCAAACATCAACCACTGAATCATGTACACTCACCCCATGCCTTTTAGGAACACTAGGAACATTTGTTTTTCACATGACCTTCCATCCAATTACCTTTCCCTGTGTTCAAGCTAAATACATAGGAGCTTTTGATGGTTACAGCTGGTTTCTGTTCCTCTTGTGCCTGTAGCTTTTCTCTCTGCCATCTCTTAATTTATTTTTTCTTGTAGGCACATATATTATATATGATGCTAGAACGTGTGCACCCTCTGTGACAGAGAACCAGAAGTAGTGGTATCTTCCTTTTAACACTGCACCATCCTCCAGTGTCCCAAAATCCACAAATGCTTTTAGTTATCATTATCCCAGAGACACCTTTTGTCCATGGATAGGCAACAGCCACAAACTATGGATGGCTTTGGAGGTTCATGCTGGACCTTAGGAGAATCTTCTCAAGAGGGTGATAAAACTCTGGCTCAGTCTCAATGAAGTGATTTCCCATGAGGATCCTTCAAACAGACCCAGGCTCTAATTTCAAATTTAAACCCCACTGTTTGTCAGGAGCTCTGTTAAGATTATGTCTGATGGAGAGAACATCATCTTTGGTATGGAATGTTTGGTCTCGCCCTCTTGTGGAAAACAAAATATTTTGTCTGAGGTTTGTGGCTGTGAGAAGATGAAGGAGCATGATGGTTTTTTCATTATTCCAGCATGGATAGGGGCTGAGTCCTCTCAAGTCCTAGGAGACCCTTCAGAAGACAGGGTAGTGGTTCAGTGACAAAAGGCAATGTTCTTTAATCTTCTAGCAGCCACAAAACACAGACAATTTTCCTAATTTTCCATCACAGGGGAATATTTGCCTTTCAGAAGGTCCCTTGAGTTGTAAATGGCTCAAATCCTGTGACCCTGGTGGAAAAGCAGGAGGCACAGAGCATTCCCATCCCCGTGGCCCTGTGCTGTGCACACCAGGGGAGAGGGGAATCCTTGTGATTTCTCCAGAGCTGTTGTTGCCCAGCAGGACCATAGAAGGCCCCATTGCCCACCCAGTCCATCCCTTTTTCCACCAGTGACCAAGGATGCCATTCTAAAGCAGATGGTCACTCCACCTCTGTCTCCACAAACAGGCAGGATCAGAACCTGCTGGATCATGGATGTATCACCAGACTTGGCACACGAGGACTTGTGCTGAAGAGGATGGTAAATCACTGAGCTCTGAGTCTACAGATGTAGAAAGCTGAGGAGGATGCTGTTCTAATTCCTTTTATTCTGCTCTGGAAATAGCTAAGTGACAGCAACAGAGCGGATGGAAACTGAAAGGGGATCAAGCAAGTGTTGGAGACCAGGTTGGATAGGGCTTGGAGTGACCTGGTCTAGTGGCAGGTGCCCCTGAAGGGGGGTTGGAACTGGATGATCTTTAAGGTCTCTTCCAACTCAAAGCATTCAATGATTCAAATATTCTGTGGTCAGTTTGGCTGTTTCCACACTCATAGCTATTCAGTTTTGTACAAGAAGAGCCTACAAACACCATGGATGTTTTGTCCTGCCAAACATGTCATGCCAGAGCAGTAGGAAGGTGGAAGGAGCTGGGCTTGTTCCATGTGAGGAGGAGGAGCCTGGGGGGGCACCTAAACATGACCTACTTGAAGGGCAGTTCCAAAGAAGTCAGAGCCAAACTCTTTCCAGTGATGCCAGAGGATGTCACAAGAGGCTTGGGAAGTTCCAGGTGAATAACAGGAAAAGCTTCTTCCCTAAGAAGGTGTTGCAGCCCTGTGACAGGTCATCCCTCCAAATGGGAGGAATCACCACCCTTGAAGGTTTCCTGGACTTGGCTGGACACAGCCACCCTCATCTAGTGCTAGGGATATCCCTATATCCAACCTCTATCCCTATGTGCATCCCTTCCTTCCGGGGCTTTACCGGCATATTGGATACAATTATTTTGGACATTCCTCTTTTTCACTTCCAGCTCTTCCTGTTCCCATCCTCTCTGCCCTTTTCCTGCAGGGTGGGAAGATCCCCATCCGATGGACAGCACCTGAGGCAATTCAGTACCGAAAATTCACCTCAGCCAGTGACGTGTGGAGCTATGGGATCGTCATGTGGGAGGTGATGTCGTACGGCGAGCGGCCTTACTGGGACATGACCAACCAAGATGTGAGTTGTTAGGAAACCAGGAGCAGAAACACTCCAAATGGGACCATTGCAAGGCCAAGGGGTGGCTACAGGTAGAACTTTGGCTTTTGTTCTGGTCCCACTGAGAAATTAGGGATGGTGCAGCACCCATGCTGTGGGGCAGGGTTGAGGTGAGCACCCTCAGAAACCCAGGAGGAAAGGGAGCAGGTGGGTAAAAATCAAAATGCTGCCACTGACCTGAGAGCTCCTGGAGGAACAGACAGAGCTTCATCTGCAGGAGACCACAGGCATTTGGTGCATGTCTATGACTATGGAGTCATAGAAGGGTGGCTTAGATGTGGTGTGGGGGGTATGGTTTAGGGGAGAACTTTGTAGAGTAGGGATGGTGGTTGGACTTGATGATCCCAAGGGTCTTTCCAACCTGAAAGGTTCTGTGATTCTATAGAAAGGTTTGGATTGGGAGGAACCTTTAAAGATCATCTGCCATGGTCAAGGAGGTGTTGGCAGGAGCAGAAAACGCAGCTGGAGGGAGGAAATTGTGGCTGCCCCATCCTGGATGTGCTCAAGGCCAGGTTGGATGGGGCTTGGAGAAACCTGGTCTAGTGGGAGGTGTCCCTGCCCATGCAGGGGGTTGGAATGAGGTGATCTTTAAGGTCCCTTCTGAGCCAAACAAGCCTGGGAGTCTCTGAAAACACAAGGACAGCTTCCTCTGTCTGTAACCTTGTCATGGTAGTGGGGATGCTCTCCTGGCCCTGGTTAGGAGACTGATGGCCATGGCTCATCACAGGTGGCCAGCAAGGGTGAATGTCACCTGAGCAAGGCTGGCATCACCCCCCAGGACAGCATGACATGCAGAGGGCTGGGAGTTGAAGTGGAGTGGAGTGGTGGTGGCTGAGATGACAGGCAGTCCCTCTGCAGTCTGGTTGGCCATGGTGGTCACCTCCAGGATCCAAGAAAAGAAACATTATAAATTAAATAGGTTTATTGCAAGTGCTTTGATCTCTTTTTCTCCTCTTGCAGGTGATAAATGCTATTGAGCAGGACTACAGGCTGCCACCACCCATGGATTGCCCAAATGCCCTCCACCAGCTCATGCTGGACTGCTGGCAGAAGGACCGAAACCACAGACCCAAATTTGGGCAGATTGTCAACACCTTAGATAAAATGATCCGAAACCCAAACAGCCTGAAAGCCATGGCACCTCTCTCTTCTGGGTATGTATCTCTGTCTTCTTCTTCTCCTTTGGCTTCTAGCTTCAGCTCTGGTGTCCTTTGTGTCCTGGTGGCCACCACCCATCATCTCCCCCAGGCTGGCTGTCCTAGAGGCACTTGGCTTTTGTTGGTTGGACCTTGAAAGGAATGGCATTAAAGTATCCCTGTCCCTGGACAGGTTAGAGCTGGTGAAGACAGGCAGCTCGTTGAGTTGGATGCTGTACTCTGCACTGCTAGAAGAGCATCTTGGTTTCACACCCATGAGGTTGCTGGATGGGTGTGGGTGCTTTGGGAGGGCTTCATGGGGGATCTTGCCTGCTGTGGAGGCAAATAAAGCCTTGGCAGGCAGGTGAGGATCCCTGGACTGGGTGGTGCTACACTAACTTGTGGGGTTCACTCTCACCATGATGAGAATGTGTGTTCTCCCTTTGTGCAGCCAAGGTTTTAGAGCTTCATCACATCAGCTTTGATGGCTTCTACCTCTCCTGTACCAGCTGCTCCAGAAAGACTTCCCTGATGCCCTTTATAGCCTATAAGAGTGCTTTCTGGGGGAGTGCTTCTCCATTTGGTGCAGTGAGGCCACTGTGAATGATGCTGGTCCAGGTCTCTCCAGAACCACACGTGTTTTGGATGCTCTTCTCTCTGCTCAATCCCCATTTCTGTGTTTCAGGATGAACCTCCCCCTGCTCGACCGCACGATCCCGGATTATACCACCTTCAACACTGTGGATGAGTGGCTGGATGCCATCAAGATGAGCCAGTACAAGGAGAGCTTTGCCAGTGCTGGCTTCACCACCTTTGATGTAGTATCTCAGATGACTGTAGAGTAAGTGCTTCTAGTCTCAAAGCACACAACTGGTTGTATTGAATTACTCTTTATTTTCACGCAGTGTGGTTTCACTTTTATCACACTTTATAGCTATACAGTGATACAGCACTGTAGCACTTTATATACTACTTTGTGTACTCACTTTCAGGCTACTCAGTTTCTGCAGAAATGTTCAGTTCTGCAGTCTCTGCCTTGTCCTCAGACCAGGTGTCTGTCTGTCTCTCTCCTGATCTGTAAAATTCCATTTCCAACTAACTCCCCCCCCTCCCCAAAAAAAGGTCTCTGAACATGGAACAAATGGAGATTTCAGGTCAACATCAGGCAATGACAAACCACTCGAGCACTTCCAGACCCTGCAGGCCTCCTGGATACATGATTTATGGGATGATGGAGACAAGCATGATGGAGACAAGCATGCTGCAAGCAAAGCTCTGCCTGAGAAAGGTCTTTGAAGGTCCAGATGGTTTCAAGTTCATTCTGAATTGCCCTGCATCCAACTAAAAATATCTCTGAGTGGCAAAATCTCAGGAAATTCTGCAGAGAAATCAGGCAGCTGACATCCATTGGTGGTGGTTTTTGAAATCCCTTGGGGCTGGCTGGGGCTCTGATACCTCCAGTGAGAAACTGGTGGTTGATTCCAGTTAGTAAACCCTACCTAAAGCCATCTGTAAGTGCTGCCACGTTTCTGTGCCTGGTAACCAGGAAGGTTTTGGGATTTGATGCCTAATTCCAGGATTTAAATCTCCCAGTGAATCAGAGTCTGCTCACACAGACAGACAAAGTGACCTCTCCTGTCTTTTTGCTGCCAGGAAGCAATCCTGTCTTGATTCAGACCATCCATGGTACAGAACATCCCCCCAAGGCTCCAGGGATGTTTTTGGCTGTGCTGATAAAGCAGGAAGAGGGTCCATAGAATCTGAAGGATAGGGAGGAAGAACTTGGAGCAAACACAGGGACATCAGACCAGCACCACTGTCCAGCCCGACCTCCTGAATGCCATCCATCCAGAATTCCTGGCTGAGGTTGGAAGGGACCTTAGAGATCATCTGCTCCAACCTCCTTGCCATGGGCTGGGGTGTCTCCTATCCAGTCAAAGCCTCATCCAACCTGGCCTCTTGCCCACTTTCCTTCTTCCTACTTCCATTGCTTGAACAAAGACAAGGTCTAAAGCAAGCTCTAAAAAAAACATTTGCCACACCTCCTAGAGGATTTTTTCCACCTTTCCTTGGAGCTCCTGCTCACCCTTCTTTGCCCCTTGAATTCCACTCTAAAGCAGCCAAGGGTTTTGCCACATTTCTTAAATGTCTGTTCCTCACATTTGAGGCAGCTGAAAATCCTAGAATCACAGGATTATCAGGGTTGGAAGGGACCTCTAACATCACCCAGTTTGATCACCAACCCCCCTGCCATGGGCAGGGACACCTCGCACCAGGTCAGGTTCCTCAGAGCCCTGTCCAACTTGGCCTTCCAAACTTCCAGGGATGGGGCTTCCACCACCTCTCTGGGCAACTAAATCCTTTAAATCCTTAGAGTCAGGTGTGGGACATGTCTCATGATTGCCATCCCTCCAAAATTCCTGACTGGGATTCATCCACCAAGAGGGAGATGAATAGCAAGCTCAGTTGGAGTCATCACAGATTGGACCAACACAGTCATGCTCAGGCTCTTGGCATGACTTCTAATTTTCCCAGATGCCAAATACCCATAAAAAATAGAAATAGTGCAAAAATGAGATTTAGCAAAGAGGCTTAGCACTTCACAGCCTCATCAGATCAAAGCAAGAGTAGCAAGAACAGCCGTGGGCTGCTCAGAGGTAGTGAGAGTTACACTGCTGAGGGTGCAGCACATCCTGTTCATATATCTCCAGGGATGGAAAAACTGGGTTACTGTGTCACCAAATGATTGAGAGAATCCAAACCTGCAAAGAGAGAAACAAAAGGAGGGCAGAAAACCTCCAGCAAATTCACTTGGAAGCAGGGAGCAGAGTCTGAGTGGGTTGGATTTCACCAGGCTCTTTGCTTTCACACCCTCTGCTGAGGTTATCAGTACCCTGGGATGCTGCAGGTTGAGGGCAAATGCAAAAATTGGGAGGACAAGCCAAAAAAAGTCAAAGTATAGGTTTCACCCTCTACTTTGCACTTGTGAATAAATCTGTGGAGGCTTCAGGTCCCTCCACACCAGGCTCCAGGGGGATGCTCATGCGTGGGCTTGTTCTGCTGTGAAAGTTTGATGGTGTTCATGGTGTGTTTGTTTCTTTTCCTCCCAAAGGGACATTCTACGAGTTGGGGTCACTTTAGCAGGACACCAGAAGAAAATTCTGAACAGTATCCAGGTGATGAGAGCACAGATGAACCAAATCCAGTCTGTGGAGGTTTGAGTGATGTGTCCTCCTCCTCCTCTTCCTCGAGGCTGTGCTCCCCTTTGCCCCTGTATGTCTGAGCTCCAGGTCTTGAGTGTTCTGCATGGACCAGAGACAAGCAGCTGCTCTGAGGATCATGGCAACAGGAAGAAATGCCCTGTCATTAATAATGAGAAGTCACCAAGAGCTTCTAGAATCAAAGCAATGGAAAAAGGGAACAAAAAAGAACAACAACAACAAAAGAGACTACTATTTTGAAAAAAAAACACAACAAAACCACAAACAACCACAACAAAAAGAAACCTGAAATATTTTTAAATAATAATAAAGCAACTGCATCCTTGAAAAGGGCTCCAAGACCAATGGGAGTCTCCAAAGGAAGAGAAAATAGCAGGTTCATCTCTTTCCTCTTGCACAAGGCTGCTGCAGCTGGGCCCAGACACCTCTGGAGCAATGAGACTTTTTCAAGAAGATGAATGCAAAGAAAGGTGATGAGAAGCACTTCCCTTTCTCAGGTGGGATGGTGGCTCTGGGGATGTCCTGGAGCCAACAGTCCTTCCAGAAAGCCCCTCTGAGCAAATCAAAGGGGAGAGAGAGCTGAAGCTCTTTGGTGCTGTGGAACCAAGTGCATCTCAGAAACTGATGGACTTCTTCAAAAGTTGAAGACTTTTTTTTTAAAAAAAACAAAAAACAAAAAACAAAAAAACAAACACAAATAAACTGAGACTAGAAGAGGCTGTTTCTGACAAATGAGAAGGAATCTGTAACACTTGGGGGGTGGGGATGGGGACAACCAACCAACCCTTTTTACATCTCTTATTTTCTCCTGTCATGGAACAGTTTTGTGAGTGACAGTTTCCTAAGGGTCCGTCCATCCACCCACCCCCAATGGCATCATTGTCTCATACATATCATATGCACAAGACTTTTAGTGATGTCCTCACTAGATGCCAATGATCTTTTCCCAGAAGACTTCCCAAGTACAGTATGTAGTAGTTTTTGATTACAAATGCTGACGTGTACCTTTATTTTTCGGTTGTCATTGTTGGGAGATTTGTCCTTTTACCTTCTTTTGTTACCACCAGTTTTTTTTTTTTTTTTTTTTTTTTTTTTTTTTTTTTTTTTTTTTTTTTTTTTAAAAGAAATGAGATCTCCAAGCATCATATCATTCAAGAGCTTAAATCCCTTCCCTGTGGAAGGAATAATTCCAGCTTATTGACAATTTGCCAGGAGAAAAAAAGTTTTTATATGCACATTTCCTCCCGTTTGCTTGTTTGTTATTTTAGAATTTGTCATGGCCCAACGGGTGTTTCAGACTGTTGGGTTGCCAGTTGTGTGCCAAGCTGAAATGAGCACCTGCTTGATTCAGGGTTGCAGGGGTAAGCAGCATCCCAGAGGGGTTGGAAAGGGGATTTAAGGGGGGGTGGGGAGGGAAAGATGGGGAGGACAGGTAGGGTGTGGGAGCTGTGACTCCACAGCTGGGTTTCCAAGCCCTTTGGGAATGTCTGGCTGCTTGGGGAGCTGTGAGGTTGGTGGTTGTACCCCCTGAAGGCAGGGGAAGCCCCATCCTCTGAGAGGAGCTGATGGCAGGAGGGTTCTGGGGGTGTGAATTCTGTTGGTTTCCAGGTTGGGGATGGTTCAAGGCAGGTGTGCTCTGGGGCCTTCAGGGACCTGGGCACTTCCTTGGGTGATGTGCTGGGAGGCAGTGGAAGTCACCTGGAGGAGAAGCTGGGACAGCAAAGGCAGAAACTCTGAGCTGGGAGCCCAGGTCTCCAGAGGCAAAATGTGGTAGAAGCTGAATGGTCAATCAGTGGATTTCTAAATAATTAAAATAAATACTTTAGTTAACGATCAGCTCTTTGGTGTGTGTAAAAACCACCAACCAAGTGCAGGGTGGGGTACAAATGAGAGCTGGCCTCCTTCTCCCTCTTCAGCATCAGATCATAAATGCCAACCAACAAGCCACCCCTGGCCACATGTGACATGTTTCCAGACAGTTTCTGGCCATGGCCAGCATAATTCATGTTTACAGGACCTTGTCTGGCATTTCATGTCATTCCTAGGGCCCTCCACTCATTTTCAGCAGCGTGGGCTGTTCACTGGGAGCTGGTGTGCTGGAGTTTCCAGGACCTGAATCCAAAAGGAAGTGTGTCTGCTGTGGATGAAAATCCCAAGCTGTCTAGCCCTCTGTGGCCAGACTTCATGTCCCTAGACTGCTTGTAGAATATGAGGCTATTTATAGAATTCTTGGCATTTTCCACTTGCAGACCAGACCCAACAACTTGTGAGTGGCACCACTCTGCCCTAGGAGTGAGTTACTCCTCCTGTCCCAATGGTTGGTGCCCAAGCTTCAGCAGAGTTCCTTGGAGGACTTTTCCCTCCAGCCCCTATTCAGCTGAAATCTCTAATGCAAGGCTGTGGTTTCAGTTGTATATTTTACATATATATATATATATGTATATAAATCTCTTCTCTGTTCTTGGATCCAAAAGTGCATCTGTAGCCGTGGGAACTTCAGAGCAGCTGGGGACACAGGGACACCTCCAGTGCTCAGTGTCCCCAGTGTGTCCCCTCTGACAGCAGTGCTGTTGCTCTACATCACTTTTGGAAGGCAGAATGTGATGGAGAGTGAGGGCTGGGTGGGCTCCAGGCACGTTGCATGAAGCCAGGCTGAGGGGTTGGGGTTGTTCAGCCTGGAGAAGAGGAGGCTCCCAGGTGAGCTCAGAGCAACCTCCCAATATCTGAAGGGGCTACAAGAAAGCTGGGGGAGGGCTTTGGACATGGGGGGGTAGGGAGAGGACAAGGAAAATGGGTTAAAACTTGTAAGAGAGGAGATTGAGGCTGGACATGAGGAAGAATTTATTTTGAGGGTGCTGAGCCCCTGGCCCAGGTTTCCCAGAGAAGCTGTGGCTGCCCCATCCCTGGCAGTGTTGAAGGTTGGATGGGGCTTGGAGCACCCTGGGCTGGTGGGAGGTGTCCCTGCCCATGGCAGGGGGTGACACTGGATGATTTTTAAGGTCCCTCCCAACTCAAAGCAGGCTGGGGTTCTCTGACATAGCCAGCTCTGTGTCCTACACCCATCCTGGTTCAGCCTGTGTATCTACTGAAGGCTTTTAATGCTTTTCTGTTTCAAGAGCACTTCCCCTGGTCAGGAAACAGAGAGCTTTGAAAGAGCAGCATGTAAAAATCAGATGTCAACTAAAACCACACAAAATGCTTGGAGAGGGCACCCAGAGAAACAAGAAGCTTCTCGGTGCACCCTGTCCTGGGGAGGTGTGGAGCTGTGGTCAGAGCTGCTCACGTGGGGTGTTGCCATCCCACCTGGGGTGTTCCCATCCTCACGTTGTAGCTGCTGTGTCTGAACAAGGAGCAGTTGTCTCTTTCCCAAGGGCACGTCCGAAGGTCCCTGGGGCAGGCTGAGGGGAGCAGGGTGCTGTGCCATGTTGTCTCACCCCAGCCAACTGGCTGCTTCCTGCAGTTGCCTGGCTAGAAAACTCCCCAGCAAATTCCCATGGGGCAGCCATGTGGAAGGAGCACATGATGCCCTTCAGTTGTCCTTCCCAGACAACCCTGGACTGTTCTCTGCCTTCCCTTACATTCCAGCAGACACTAAGGAAGAGCAACGGGCATCCAGCATCCCTCCAGAGCCAGGTGTTGTTAGACAGGGCTTGGAATGGGAACTTCAGGTCTTCTTCATCTGGAGATATTTTGTCTCAATGCACTGAATCTCCTCACTAGATAGCATCATACACATCTACCTACCAGACCCAACCCACTGTGAAGGAAGGGACCACACAGAGCTCACCAAAGCCATGGAAGCTGTCTGCAGGACAGAGAAATCACATCCTTGTCTTCTTCTGGTCAAAAACCCCCACACAGTGTTGGTACTAAAGCATCCCCTTCCCATCTCTTTATGCCAGGCACTGCTGTGGCACCTGTCTGCATTTCACTGCAGGATTAATGGAGAACTGGACCTGCAATGGGAATTCTGTAAAACTGTTGTTTTCTGCATCCTGCAGCTCTCTTGGGAGCAGGAGGACCCTAGCTGTAAAGTCCCTTGGTTGTGAATGCCTCTGGCACATGCCCCAGTGGAGGGCAGAGTCACTGAAGTGATTTAAACCTTTATTTCATGGGCAGGAAATGCACTGGGGTGAAATGTGAGTCTAGAGGGCAAGATTCAACTTGGTGGGGAGAAGGCTCCTGCTAAGGTTGACACTGAAATAACTGTTGTGCGTGTGTGTCTGCAGGAATACTTCACAAAAATCACCACCTGAAAAGGAGATTTTCGGGCAGCTTGTTGGAATTTTCACGTTTCCCCTTCACCTTTCAAGCTGCCTCCCAGACCTTCCTCCCTGGAGGTCTTCAAGCCCGGGTTGGATTGAAGCCTTGGGCAGCCTGGGCTGGATGAGGGGTGTCCCTGCCCATGGCAGGAGCTTGGAGGAGATGATGTCTAAGGTCCCTTCCAACCTCAGCCATTCTAGGATTCTGTGATTCTGTGACTTTGCTTTCACCTCTTTTGTTTCCCACTGCTGCTGAGGGTCACCCCTGGCTGGTGATGGAGAGCTGAGCAGGATCCCAGGCTGAAAAAAAACAAATTAGTTGGATGGCCAGGGATAGATTCCAATCATGTAGAGCATCCCAGGACAGAGTGGAGCAAGCAAAGCAGGTGTGGATAGTAAAAAGTTCAACTCTATCTTGTGGCTCATTTTCAGCTGTTGCCCTTTTTGTGGCAAAAGGAGAAACAAGCTTGTGAGATGCAGCCCTGCCATGGGGACTCCCTGGCCTGTGCCAGTTGTGGGAACACAAAAAGGGGGCACTATGAATAAATTATCTTCCCACCCTCCCCAGTAGGATCTCAGAACTACCTTTCATAAATTCATGAAGATGGTTTTTTGTTTTCAGCAGCTGAGGAGCTTGTGGCCACAGTCTGTCTGCTCCTCTCCATCACATCCCCACCACAGAGCAACAGCTCTCAGCTGATCTGGGTAAATGGCACGGGGTTTATCAGTTAGGCAGTGATATTCCCATTCCCATGGAGCTTTTTAGCCTGTGCTGGGCACTACAGAGCTGGGGCAGCTGCTCAGCAGCACTGGCCCAGTGTGCTCCAGCACCAGCAAGAAGAGCATCAAGTGCCTGGGAGCACATGGAGCAATTCCCTCTGTGGGGCAGGGCAGAAGGGGATGCTGCATCCTCATCTACCTCAGGCTTGGTCATAAAGGGACCACCAAAATGTCACATCCTGCTCTCTGCAGTGTCACCAGCTGAGGAGTGAGGATGTTTTATCAGCATGAGGTGCTGGCTGCACCAAGAATGCTTTTCCCACCTCCCTTCAAGGTGTTTGAATCAGTGCTAAAGGGAAGGTTCTTTCTCAGTAAGCTTTCCCAGGTTCTTTCTTTTAAGGTTCTTTCCCAGGCTGCAGATCAGCAGTGGCTGAGTCAAGAAAACCTCTTGGTGAGTTTAGAGCAGTTGAGAGATCTTCTTGTTCTATTTTTCAGGTTGATCTATTGGAAACCTGGAGTCAGGGTTTGAATGCTGCATCGTTAACAGTTGTATCCTCTAATGAGATAATAAATCTGTGGCTGCCATGTATGTATGAATCCAGAGTGTCTGGAAATATCACTGTTGTCTGGTTTGCTTTACTGGAGTCTATTTTAAAAATTTATTTCCTCTCCCTTCCTGCGTGTCTAACTTGAGGCTGATTTACTGCAGGTCTTTTTCCAGCTTCAGAAATTTTACATACTCACAAGTTCTTCCCCTGCAGGATTCAGCATTTCCTCCCTCAGAGTTCTGTGAGCATCTAATGTAGCATCGACTTCATTTTTATGTTCTGCTGGCAGCTCCCCAGTGCCATACAGGCATCCTGAAAATGATCTTTGCTGTCCTCTTACAATACCACCTCTTCATCATCTGGTTCAGGATGTGCTCTCAGCTGTAGGACCTTTGTCTCACTCAGTTCAGCAGAGCTGAGCTCTCCCTCCCAGTGCTCAGCACCATCACATCCTGCTCTCTCCCATCTCTTCAGGTTGGTTCCATCATCTTCCCAGTTCAGTGCAATTCCATCCCTGGCTGTCCCACAAGCAATTCCCACCAAAACATTCTCTGCTCTGTTGCTGATTTCATGTTGTCACTGCTAAGAAGTGCTGGAATCTTCCTACTATGCAGAATTCATGTGGGGTTTTTGACCTCAAGCCACATTTTGTGCTTCTCTTCAGACTTCTCCAGAATGATTTTGCTTCTTGTACCTGTTGAGCCCTTCCCAAAGACAGGACGCAGTTTTGGGCTGTGTTTGCTTTCGGGATGTGTTGCAATCTTCCATAGTTCTCCTAGAAAACTCTCTTCACTCTGCATACATTTTCTGGGATTTACCTAATTGCTCTTCCTCTCTTGTTCCTGCCAGCTCCACTGACAAATGATATTTGCAGAATTTTGGGACTGGAAGCATGAAGTTCTCTCCCCACAAATCTTTGTTTGTCTTAACCTGCATTCTCAGCTGTCTTACAACTGATTCAGCAGTTTCTCTTTCTCTTTTTTTTCTTTTTTCTTTTTTTTTTTTCACAATTCTGGAAAAAATGTCTCTGCAGTCCTGTGCTCTGGAGGAGGGCAGCAGCAGTCCCACTCCTGTACCTCTGTCTGATCCCTGACTTGCTCACCCCAACCACAGACTTTGGGGTTCCTTGTGCCCCTGATTGCAATTCCTGCAAACAAGCCACAGGATTTGACCTTGTGTGCCTCATTATTTATTTGTTTTCAGGAGTTCCATTTTGCCTTCGTGTAAAAGAACAAGAAATGTTTGGTTGATCCTTTTTCCAGTTCTTTCATCCCAGTATATTTCAGGAATTTTTTCAGTTGCCTCAACTGTAACTTCTACCTCTAAGGTCAGTCCCCAGCTCTGGCATCAGTGATGGTTCCTTCTAGGTCTGGGATTAAACTTTGTTGAGTCTTTAGTAGCCAAACAGAAATGTTATAAAAATAATGGAAGGAACTCAAGAAAGAATGGGGGGGGAAATCTGTTCTTCTACCCAGAGATTCCAGCTGCCTTTCTTCTGCACTCCCTTCAGCTTGTGGTCCCCTGAGCCTGGGGGATGGAGGGTGACAAAAAAAAGCACCAGACCCCAGTAAGAAGTGTCACTCAGGCACTGGGGACAGCAGCCTGAGACAGATGGTGTGGCCCATCCAACCCTCACTTGGATGTTTCAGAGGAGGAATAAATGTGAAGTCTCTGATTACTACCAAGTATTAGCACTCAGAAGCCTTCAGTTGTTGTAAGCCAGAAAAACTCTGATGTGCTTAAATGCTGGCTGTGCTCTCCTCAGTTCAAAAGGGATACATGGAAACAGGGAAATAGTCAGGCATGGGCCCCAGGAAGAGCCAGGAGTCTTTGGGAGGTATGAAAGAGAAGTAGATTCGTGTGTCTGGCAGAGCTAAACTATGATGGTACATAAATTTGTGCCATGAAATCAGGAAAGGTGTGAGTAAAGGTGACTGAGCAGCAGTCCCTGGTTCTCCCAGTCAAAGCACTAGGGCAGGGGAAGCAGAATATTCCTGCCTACAAAGCACAATGATTGAAGGGTGGGACTCGTTGCATCCATTGGATGGATCCAGAAGTTGAGTGGAGAAATTTGTGGAAGGAAGATCTGTGTATGCACAAAAATGCCTCTTCCAGTTTTTCTGTGTCGTGGGTGCCCAGGGGTGTGGGGTGTATTCCTGCAGCACTTCTTTTGTACCCTCCTATTCCTGGGAATGACCCATTTTATATCTCTGGAAAGCCCCAATGCTCTATTGAGCAGCATTGATTTTCCATTCTTCACCCTTCCTGGGGAAGGTTTTTTGTGAGGACTTCCCATGTCAGAGGAGTGTCCCATTTGTTTCCTCTTCCCAGTTCATCCCAGGGCATCCCTGGGGCTCAGGACTGCCAGATCCATCAGCAGGAAGGGCACAAAAAAGGTGGCCATGCTCTGGATGTGGAAGCTCTCTATGGAAGCATCGTGGTCTCAAACCTTTTATGATATGATATGATATGATATGATATGATATGATGTGATACATGATTTTTAGGAATCAGAGAACCTGATTCCCAGACAAGGCTGCTGGGGTAAGGAGAGGTCCTTTCCCTTTTTTCCTTCCTCTTCTCTGGGTTGGTTTCTGGCACTGAGACTGTTGCCCTGCTGCAGTGGTGAGCTTGGGTATCCA
Organism: Florisuga fusca; assembly: GCA_038090715.1. Lineage (NCBI taxonomy): Eukaryota > Metazoa > Chordata > Aves > Apodiformes > Trochilidae > Florisuga > Florisuga fusca. Next base: position 6,183,862 of record JAAWXA010000039.1, read on the forward strand.
CCCTGAGTCCAAATGGATCATCCAAATGGACCCATGAGAGATGCCTCACAGATGAAAATACAAGAAAGGAGCCTGGGACAAGCTGCTAAAATGAGCAAAGTGGTCTCGATGCAATGGAGTGATTCTGGGCTGGGGGCATGATGTGACATCCCAGAGTCACCCCAGAGCAAGTGTTGAGTGGGGGAGCTCCAGAACAAGATCCAGATGGATATTAAATCCAAAGTTCAGAGTTCTTGGGCACAAGTTGATCTTGGGGACAACTTAGAACTGGAAGGGAAAAGAGCAGTGTTTTCCAACTGATGATTCTCTAAGCTCTCTGATGTTTTGGGTTTTGGTTTTTTTTTCTCTGAAGCAATCTTCAGGGTGCTGTGAGAATCACAGCTTTTACTGGAGGACAGCCCAACCCTCATCTGTGGGTACCAAGCTCCAGGGCTGAGGGTTTCAGGTTGGCCATCCCACCTCCTGGTGAGCCCTGCAGCTCTTCCTACCATACCTGGGCACCTCCCAGCACGTGTCCTGGAGGCAAGCCAAGGCTTTCCACAGGACTGGGTACAGAGAAACAAAGCCTGACAGCCACAGGGAAGTCTAAATTCCTGTTTAAAGAGCTCAGTTCAAATTGCAGGAGGACTCAAAATACTGTGGTGCTTCTGGAGTAAGGACTTTCTCAGGCTCCTGCAGCCAGTGGGTTCCTCAGGGCAGGAGGAGCCCTGAGCATCTTGCCTTCAAGCTCCAGAGTTTTCTTCCAAGCTGTTCAATAGTGGAAGGAAGTGAGACATCCCAGCTCACTCTCCCCAGGATCAGCCATGTGCAGAGTGGACAGAGAAGTCTGGACAGCCCTGTCCCATCAAACAGGGAAAACCCATCCTGAGTAGGGGTGCAAAGAAATGTTCCTTTGAGGCTGAGGGAGTTGGAGAGGCTGAAAATGAGCTTGGGCCCTCAAACTGATGCAGGTTGTGGGTGCCCTGATATGTCCCTTCTGCAAAGAGAGCAATTCTTGGTGCTCACATCTCCAGTGTGCCAGGCAGGGGTCCTCCTAGGTCATCAAGATTCTCTTGCTGAGGTCCTGGCTTCCCTTCTCTGCTCTTTGTAATGATCTTCCTGACCCAAGACCACACAAGATCACAGCAGGGCCCTTCCCAGGCTACTGGAGCTGGAGGGGGGAAGAATCAGGGACTGGGGATTTACACCTGTTCCTTCACTTGTGGATCCAAGTATAGATCCTGTGTCAGGGGCATTCTTTGGGATGTCAGTGCCTTCCTTCCAGGGAAGAGCTTTTTCCTAAAGCCCAGGCCAGGAATTCAAGGGAGACAGCAAGAAGGTCCTGGAGGGCAGGAGGTCTGAAGGGTTAAAAGATGAGGAGGGGGCAGGAATGTAGCAGGGAAGAGGTGGTGGTTTGGTCTGGAGAAGAGGAGGCTCAGGGGAGACCTCATCACTCTACAACTCCCTGAAAGGAGGTTGGAGCCAGGGGGGGGTCAGGCTGCTCCCAGGACAAGAGGGCACAGGTTTAAGCTCTGCCAGGGGAGGGTTAGGTTGGATATTAGGAAAAAATTCTTTACAGAGAGGGTGATCAGACGTTGGAATGGGCTGCCCAGGGAGGGGGTGGATTCTCCATCCCTGGAGGTTTTAAGAAGAGACTGAATGTGGCACTGAGTGCCATGGGCTGGGAACCACGGGGGGAGTGGATCAAGGGCTGGACTTGATGATCTCTGAGGTCCTTCCCAACCCAGATGGTTCTGGGATTCTGTGGATGAGCACTGTGGCTCCTGCATGCCAGGGCTCTGGATTATTGTGGTTTTCTCAGGGGCTTCTCCAACAGGACAAGGTGTGAAGCTTTCACTGGAAGAGTTGTGAAGGAGCTGCCCATGGCATAGGGAAGGGCTTTAGGGAGAGGAGACTTTTCCTGACCTCCTTGTCTCAGCTTTGGAAGGAGCTGGCAGTAAAGATGGGGAAATGATTTGTATGTTCAGCTGCCCAAAGACAAGTGTGTGTCTGGTCCATGCTATGTCTTGTCATCTCCCTAACACTAATCCAAGGATACATCAGCTCCAGGGGTGTTCCCAACCCTGGTTTCCTCCTCTCTATCATCCTGTATGTTTTCCATGGCCCTGGGGACAATGTAACACTTTTCATTACAGTATTTGCATTTTTTTTTTCTTAATTATGAATGGGGAGATAGTGTGCAGGTCCTTGTTACACAGGGATGTGTCTTCCATTCAGACCAGGGCTGACCTGGCTTCGTCAGATGTCTTTCGATGTTACTGAGAAAAAAAAAAAAAAAAAAAAAAAGAAATCAGATGTATTTATAAAGGAAACAGAAACCCGCTGCTCCAATGCCTTTGTAGGAGTATTTTTAACAAAACATTTTTTCAAAATAAATGTGAATTGTAAAGTTTAAAGCATGTGCTTGTGGCTTTCTTTTCTAGGTGCTTTGTCCAACTTTTGCCTTTTCCAATAACCCTGCTCGGGTGTCAGTGTTATGGTAGACAAACATGAAGGATATTGATCTCCTAGAGTGAGGAAATCATTCCCAGAACTTATTTAGTGCCTGACTTCCAGATAAACAGGTATCACTGTTACCCTGCTTAACCCATTTAGCCTGAATAATTAATTAACAAATGTAGCCATTTGCAGAAGAACACTTTTGTTTGTTTGATTGTTTTGTTACTCATTTGGTCTTTAGTTAAAAAAAGCAGCTACAGATTTATATGTGCACATCTCTGACCATCTGGACTCACAAGTCCAGTGTGCTTGGTCTTTGTTATCCATGGAGCAAGAGGGGATAACAGCCCTGGGACATTGCAGCTGCCCAATGCATTGACCAACAGTGAACAGAAGGAAATTCAAGGCAATTCAATGTCTAAGCAACTACCTCCTGGCTTGGACCCTGTGCTGGAAGTAAATCACAGCTGTTTTCATGAGTATCTTACTCCCCTGACAGCCCTGCCTATAAAAACCCCACGGAAATCACATGTGTAAGTGATCACTGCAGCTCAGTGAAAGGAACAAGTTCTGGGGAAATTAACTCCATGCTTTTTATTTTAATTACTCCCCACAACTTCTCTGCAGTCTTCTTTCAACCCTTCGAATCGCATGGAGAGAACTGGATGTAGTTTAGGTGATTGATATAAATAATACAGCAAATACACTGTGTGGACCTTTACCTGTCATAATCTAGCATTCAGCTGCAATAAAGAGTTTGACTCATAGGAAGAACATCAATAATTTAATTCATAATCACAGATCTATGATATCTGATTCTGTCACCCTACTTCTTTTCCAATGCAAAAAGAAAATCCTGCATGCATTTGTCAGGGGAAGCTTGGTTGTACTGAGGTAAATATTTCTGGAGTCATAAAATGCTTCAGGATGGACATCTGAACCTTTGGGTTGAGACCTGGACCTGCCAAATCCATTCCCTGCTCGGGATCCACACAAAAGCAGTTCTGAAATGCCTTATCAGGGAGAAATACTGATGGGAAGCATTGGGCTGAAACAAATAAACCTAAAGAAGTGTTTTCTTTGGCTGGGAATCAACATTACTCCTTCTAGCACCACAAACCTGGAAGCAGCCAAACAGAGCCTGGCTTCTCCCCTTTTTTCTGAGGTTTTGGAAAACCGTTAAAGGTGCTCAAGGCAGAAAACCTTGTTTTGCAGAGTGATGTCCCTCCTGAGAGCCAGGGCCTGGGGAGCAGCAAGGGGCACAAACCACAGGAGAAGGAAGACTACGAAAAAAATGGGATCTCTGAGAGGAACCAAAGAGTTCTGAGCCATATGGAAATGGCTGGAGCAGACACTGCACATGCAGAACAAGCTCAGAGGGGCTTGGCAAGGCAGCAAAAGCATTAACTGTCCCTGCTTGGAAAGCTGACTGCCCACCTCACTTGGGAAGAATGTTGTCTCCATCTGGGACAAGCCCCAATCTCTGCTGGAAAACTCCTGAACAAATGATGCAGCCCCCGGCAGCTCCCCAGAGCTTCTCTGGGCACACCCAGAATTCCTCTCAAGTGAGACAAATTTTCACCCATATTGGTGCCAGGTTGGTGCGTTTGGCTGGGCCAGGCCATCTGCTCTCCCATGACCCATAACTCACAAAACACCTCCCAGCACCCCATTTCTCCTCCCAGCCCTGCTTTCTGCCTCAGGTCACCCACTCTCCTGACCCATCTCTGTGATGCCACGAGGCCATGGCTACCCTGGGTTCTTCCCTCTGCACCTTACCAGAAATTCAGGGAAGCTCCTGAGCCTGTAACCTCCTGACAAACATGGTGGAGATGGCATTTTGCACACTGTGCTGGGAGGTGGAACATTGTACTGATAATAAATGAAATCAATGTCTAATGCCACAGAACAACAGGCAAAGTGTCTGTCAGTACAGGGGAGCACTGGGCTGGGAATGATGCTGCTCTCCAAGTAGGAACCCAGTTGTACCTGGGCTGTTTCCAGCCTAATTCCTTGCTTTCAGAGCAAACTATGAAGAAGGAACCTCAGCTGGATACGTTCCTGTGAAAACTTGATCTGTCCAGGCTATAAACTTTTCCTTTCCTGACCCAGGATGGGAATTCTGGAGCATAACACTGCTTCCATCCTCTCCCATCCATCCCCAAGCAAGTGGTCTCCTTGCTGGTTTGAAAGGCAGCTGGGAAGCCAACAGCAGCCCAAAATCTCCCCAAAACTTCTCTGCCACACTTTGTGGGGACGTACTAGTGATTGGTGAGTGTGATTACTCATTTTTCTGTGACAGCCTTCAACTTCAGAATGGTTTCCCCCTGCTCCCAGATGAATTTCTCTTCCCGGGCATCAGGTTCTGGTGACGTGTTGGCTTTTATCTGCAATGCTGGTAATGAACCTTCAGCATAATTGTGACAGTCTGAGGCTTGGTTTCCTGAAAAGCTCACAGACCTGGTGCTTTCTTAGCACACCCGTGCCACAGCTGATGTGGTTGATGCTTTCTGCACTGTCAGTCGCTGTCAGGTCAAGGTTTTCACAGCCCCATCCAGGCTGGTGTCTTCTCTCTGCAAAAGGTGTGTTGGGTGTCAGGCAGACTTTGAAGCTGCAGCAATATCTGCAGGAACAGGGTTATCTCTTGCTAGCTGAAGCATCACACTGTCTGCTCTGAATATTTTATGCTTGCTTGCCTGTCTCACTCCGGGGGCTTTGCATGGATTATTGCTCTCTGATTTAGTGTCAGCATTCCTTTAATTTAGGGATGATTCTGGTGTTGCTTGGCCAATGAGTATCCTTTCTGGGGTGTTTGTGCCTTACACTGCCTTCGAGCCTGCATGAAATTTTCATTTCTCTTGGCTCAGTGCTGGGTTGGCTTTCTGCCTTGGCACGATGCAGGGGAAGCCTTTGTAGCTTTGCTCACTCGTGGAAGCATTGATGTCTACTTCCCATTCAATTTCCTGCCTGTTTGTGTGCCTCTGCCAGGTTTCTCCCTTATCTCATGCTAGTCAGAGCTTTAAAAAAAAAAATAAATAAAAATTCTGCTATTTTGGTATGTGCTACTGTCAGAAATGTGTAAAATCTGATCCACGGAGCCAATGCTTGTGTCCTGGGTATCCTCCTTTCTTTCCTTGGCTTTTTCTGGTCTGCAGACTCTTGCACAATGTTTCCTCTGATTATTAGATACAAGCCCATTGTGAGGCAGTTTTCTTAAGGCACTGGGTCCTCTTTTGCATATTGCTCTCCCCTATTCTACATTTCTTTCTTTCCTTTTCACAGGTTTGACACACTTTTTGCCTCGCATTTTCTCCATTTACCTCTGGATCTGCTCCACTTGGTGTATCTTGTGTTTTGTTCATACCTCTGGTGCCAAGAGAAATAAGTGAGGGTCTTGGCTGTTCTCACCCAGGCTTTTTTGAAATCCTTCATCCTTTATATTAATGTTGTCAGGACACTTCAGAGCCAAACCAAATACACTGAGCACCCTTAGCTCGTCGTTGGGTGCTGAGAGTTCACCCTTTTTCACCACATTTTTCATATTCCTTTGCTCAGGGACAGCATCCAGTGCACATTTGCAGTTTTTATTTTCCACCCTCCAATAGCTTTAGCATTTGTAACTCCTTTTTGATGCACATTCCAGGCACATTTGCAATGCAGATTCCTGCATGTTCCCAACCACCACATTATCATGAGAACTGCTGGAACAGGAATGGGGACTGAGACCTGAGCTGATGCTGGACTGAAAGGAGTGGCCCTAAATGGACTCTAGAATTGATTTCTGTGCCAGAAAATATGTTCTACAAGTTCTGGAGCTTCCTGGGATGATAAATAAGCGAAAACCTCCAGTGGAAAGCCAACCAGCAAGCAAAGTGCATCTTTGTTATCCCTTCATCTCCCAGGTCATCCTGTTGGTTAGAGGTGTCAGTGGGGATGGGGGAAGGAGCCTCTGGAATCTCTGGTCCAGCCTCCCACTGAAACCAGAACTCTCCCCAACATTAAATCAGGACAGCCCTGGCTTTTTCTGGGTGAATCTTGGAAACCTCAAATGGTCACCTCTTTGGTGGCCTTTTCAGAGCTACACCACCCCCCTGGGAAAGGAGTTTTTCCTAGCATTCCACCAGAGTCTCTGAGGCTTCCATTGTCACAGCCCTTCAGCAGAAGATATAAATTTTTCTTTAGAGACACTCCAAAGAAGAATTAGAGTAACCCTCTTCCTTCCAGACATTCAGTGATAATTAGAACTGAATTTGAACTTTTTAAAAAATTTATACCCCAGCTGTTTCCCTGTTCTGAGTAGTGCATTCTTAATTTTTTTAGTGGTATATCAAACTTCTTTCTGTCATTGTTGACATATGTTCTATTTTAATAAGACTTCAAGCCATGCAGTTTTGCATTTTGCTCTCTTATCCCTTTATGGCATATTTTGTTTAACATTTTAATATATACATTGGGGGCTTTGTTGTGATCTTGATGGAGAAATCCACTGAAGCACGAAATGCACCACAATTTAAGTAAAGATCCAGGCTGACTACAAGCACAGTAAAAAAAAAAAAAACAAAAACCAAACAAAAAAAACCTGTAGTCCTTTGGATTTGTGGATAAAAATCAATTGAAAGTGTATTTCAGGTCAAACTGATATATATAAACTGCCAGGATGAGATAATAAAGATCAGAGGATGCTGTGGGTCTCAATTAATCAGATCAGGCCACATACATGAAAGTGTCACATTTATGTTAGTTAGTACATTATTCATGAGAAGTTATGGAGCTGTGAATGCTCTGAATGGGAAGATTTGCAGAGAGGTAAATAAATGTGGTGTCAGTGGTTTTGCAGTGGAAGATGAATAATCAATTGTTACATTTCCACAGCAAGGAAAGAGGGCAGGATGAAATGATTTTTGTTGTGTTGTTTTCACTAAATAAAACAAAACACAGGCACGAAGGAATGTCATGGAAATGGCACTTTTATGCTTCCTCCAGGATTCCTTCCTTCCAGGTGTCCTTTCTTCCTTTTGTTTTACAAATGGCAATGTTTACAGATGTTATTCAGAACAAAAAGTGGGGCTGTGTCAATTTGAAAACGCCCCAAGTCCACATTCTGACCCTCTAGGCAAGGGTCTAAGGAAAAATTGTTTGTACTTCATAAAATCCCATTCTTTCCAGTTGAAAAGATTTCACAAACAGAACATGATTTTTCAACCATTTCCATCCTTCTCCCTCTCTTTCTTCTTTGCAAATTTCTGATGAGCAACAAATATGCCAAGATTATATGTATACAGGTGTCTGCCTGTGTGTGATTAGCAAAGGAGAGATGTGTACTTATAGTGGCTAAATAACACCAGCAATCCAGGCATGTTTTAGGAAATCACAATGGATTATTAGAAATAAAACATGCTCAGAGCCTTGGTAACAGTGAGTGAGTCTCAATGAGCTGTACCACGACAATAAATGTGTATGGACAGCAGAACAAAGTGGAGTGAAAAGGGGAGGATGGACCATGATTGAGAAACCCTTTTTTTGTACAGGTTGAATTTTTTTTTAAATATATTTCTCAGGGGGGGGAGATGCAGAAAGAGAAGGACAATTACTCTATTTCTTCCACTGGAAAGAAGTAAACTTCATTTGTGTGTGTCACTGACAGATGGAAAGGAAGATTGCATTTGCACTCAGTTTTCAATAAACTGATGTCTCAAATTCCTGAAGATAAGATAGAAAATAATTATTTGTATATATTCCCTCCTGGCCTTTCCTGGTGACTCAGTTCTGCTCAGACTTTATTTCTTGACTTTAATGCTGGCCCAGGTTTCCCAGAGAAGCTGTGGCTGCCCCATCCCTGGCAGTGTTGAAGGTTGGATGGGGCTTGGAGCACCCTGGGCTGGTGGGAGGTGTCCCTGCCCATGACAGGGGATTGGGATGAGATGATCCTGAAGGTTCCTTCCATCCCAAACCATCCTGTGATTCTATGACCTTCTTCACAGTGTGGGTCATCCATGACTCAATTTCTGCTCACAGAAACAAAGGTGCTCCAGATAATTTTATCTGCATAAGCATTGGCAGCAGCAACTGTTCAGCAGCTCTACCTGTGCAAGCTGGATGGTCCCTTCTTCTAGGGCTTTTTTCACCAATATTTGCCTTACACAAAGCACACCCCCCCACTTCTTTGTTTAAAGAATAGGCAAAACCAATGTTTGGCGATTCCAGTGGAGATTTTTCAGTCCAATTTGTGTTGTTGAAGAATATTTCAGGAAAAAAAAAAAAAAACAACAAATCAAGGTCATAGGAGAGCTCGCCAATTCAAACTGCTCACTGGCCTGGATTTATGATTTTTTTTCTTTTCCAATTAACTTCACCTTCCCAAAGTGGGGTTTTCACACCCCTCATGTTAAGTAAATTGGTGCCTGGATTTTTATGAGCTTTGGCAGGAAAAAGTAGCCAGTGAACCAAGAAAAATCCAGAGCTTTTGGATGGGGGCACCCAGGATTTCAGGCTCACATTTGAGCCAAAGGAATGATTGTGAGAAGTCCTTTGATGAGTAAGGACAATCGTTTTGATGTAATTTATAATTAAATATTGTTGTGCATCTCCGTTCTTCCAGAACCTCCTCCTGCCACTGGAGTTTCATTTGGTTTATTTATGCATCGGTGATGTATTCTGAATGCCTCACGTTGACGGATATTACACTTGATGTTTTTCCTTATGTCCCTTTGGTGGTGCAAATGTGAGAAAGGGCAATGAACTTTCAATGACTCTTCTTGTATAACTAAAAAAAAAAAAAAATATATTTTTTTTCCATCGGGTTCAAAAGTTCAGCGCGTCAGAAGAAATCATCCTCTTGGCACCATTGCGCGGGGGGCGGGAGAATTTGGGGGGCAGGTTTTTATCTTAGAGCGAAAGATAATTACTCCAGGATGCAAATCCGATAATTGTTGCTAACGTTGCCTTGCAAAACACCATGTGGGTAAATTATTTGTTGTGTTTTTCCAAACCTCCAGGAGCCAATGGAGCGGGTTTGCCATGTGGTGTGCTCGCGTTGAAGGACAAAAAGCTCTTGGCGCGGCCGCTCGTTGCGGTGATAGAGCCTCGGGGTCCCTTCAGTGTCTGCTTCACTGAAGTTGGGGGAGTCAAAAACACAGTTCTTTGAGTTGACAGCAAAGGGAATGATGGGATGGAAACATGGAGAAAGATCAAAGTGAAAAATCCCATCAATTTCAGCCCACTCTCCAAGGCCATGTTGAACGCAGGGCTCGGGCCTTTCCAAATGTGATGTTTCTTCCAAGTGTGCTCACCTGGAAGGGCTGAAAGGCAATGAAGTCTAAAAATAAATGTGTCAAGAAAAGGGCAAAGCGAATGGCAAGAAAAGGCCATTCTGAGAAAGGGCCATCATTTGAGTGGCCAAGAAAAACCTAGACAGCTTCTGGCATGGGGCAAAAACCCAACAAACTAAAAACCTGAACACCAACTTCACTGTCGTTAATAAGAAGGATTTTTCATAGTAAATTACTTCTCTGAATGATGGGAGATGGACCTAAATGAAGCATCTGGTTGCTCAGCTATGGGGCAGAGAAGCACTGATGATCAGGCCACCCTGATCATCACACAGCCTTCCCCTCACACAGTTCTGGGACCTCAGGGGTAGAACAGTCAAACAAACCTCTTGGACAAGGGGGGGTGGAAGCTCAATGGTGGAGCAAAAGTGACCTTGGTGATGTGCCTTAGACTAACCCTCCCAACCCTGTCTGAGCTTGGTTTTGGCACAGGTCATAGGCTGCAGCATGAGCACATGTGGGAGAGGTCAGAGACCTTCTGCTCCTCAGGGGTCTTCATGGTATTCATCTTTTTGTTCAAGAATGTCCAGTGGACAGTCTGTTGATGCTGGTACCCAAATGTTTCAGGATAAGAGAGGTGGTAGGTGAGATGCTGCTCCTGTTTTCTGGTGCTGCATCTGTCAGACAAGAACTGGAAGAGCTGACTGCTCCAGTTCTCTCTATCCCTACCTAAACTGGTCTTATTCCCTCCTTGTCTCCAGTACAAGATGTTGAGAGAGACTTTAAGAGAGCTCAAACACATGGTTCTGGCAGGATTGTCCTCGCCACCACAGCCCAGACTGGATTCATGCTTATTGGTGGCTCTGGGCTGTTTGGAGCCCTTGGATTGCTCCACCTGGTTTGACTTGGGCAGAAGAACCACAGCACTGTGGCATTTCCCCAGTGAGATCCATCCCAGCTGCACCCAAGCAAGTCAGACACCTCCTGTCCACAAATCCTCCCACCCACCTCTGAGAAAACCACAAGGCCCAGGTCTTTGCTGTAACAGGAAAAACTTGAACTTCTCCTCCATGCCACCAGCCAAACCCACTGCTTATCTAGGATTGCATGAACTGCATGGAAAAATGAGCTGGGAAAGGGAGAACACTTTGAATTTCAAGAGATGATATATCTCTGGGATGCTCTCTGGTAAGACAGAGTGAGACATTTCCAACAAGTGGCATGGGGAGACTTCTGCTTGGATCCCTTGGATCCCTTGCACATTTGGGGATGTTTTTGAGCAGCTGACAGCAATGCAGGAGCTCAGACTGCTGCTGTTTGGAATGTGGGAAACTCACTCCCAACACTTGCTGAGACATTTGCAAAACCATGGTGCTCATCTTTGGAAACTGAGCTGTAGAGACTGAGCTTTGAAGTGGCTTTGGCTGGAACATAAATCAGCTGCATGGGACGTGAGTGCCTGTGAAGGAGATGAAGTTTCAGTTTTCAAGAAGATGATTGTGGAAACTATCTGACTGGACCAAAAGAAAAAAAAAACAACATATTGAACTGTGTTTACCACCTCCAACATAGAATTTTAGCACTTTTAGCTCAACCTTTATTGCTTGTTGTTCAGGGATCATCTCTGTCTCTGGTCATTTTTTATTTTTTTTTCTTCTTGGTTACTGCTCTGTGACTGATGAGGATCTCAGTAAAACACAAATTGATTTGCTTGGCTTTCATGGTCACCTCTGGACTGTAATTACTCAGGCAGGAAAAATTAATTAGTTCAGTGTGGGCTGACTGCTGCTCTCCAAGCAGTGCTGAATCTTAATTGGAGAGCTCCAGAGAAGGTGCTGATTCACACCATGGCACAGGGGGGCTGGGGATTTTTCCAGGGGCAGAGGATGAAGGGGTGAAGGTCAAGATGAGAAAGGTTGTGGGTTCCAACATCAGCAGCTGCATCTTCCTTCCTCTCCTGAGCTGAGGTCCTTCCAACCTGTTTGCCTCTTCCAAACACCACTGGAATAAAAGAGATGATTCTTTTGGTCATGTGAGTATCAACATGGATCTTTTGGGGGTTTGCAGTGTTCACTAGAAAAAAACCTCAGAGGCAATCATTCTCCATTATAATAATAATATCTCCCATTTGGCAGAGATATTTCTACTGGTTAGAGGTGAGGTTGTGACAATGTGAAAGGCTTTGCCTCTGCTCTTGCTGCAGCTGCTGAATGATTTACATTTTGGCATCCATCTTCCTCCATGTACGTTATTATTATTGGGTGCAAACTACACACAACAAATTTTCTTTGAGTTATGCAGTGAGTGGTCCTGGCTGGTGTGGATCAAAGAGTGGAACATCCCTCAGCCCTCCCTTGAAAACTGGTATGGGTGATTGCCTGAGAAAAAGGTGAGGATATGAAACTTGGCAAAGAATGGTTTTTCAGACTGTTCCCAGAAGATTATTGCAGCTTGGCTGTGGGTTTCCTTCACTTCCCAAGGGTTCCTACCCAACAGCAAGTATCAGCACAGCCCAGCAGGATTTTCCCATCACAGACCAGCCCTGCTCATGGATTTTCTAATTAAATGGTGTCTTGCTAGGATATACATTTTTACTGAGCTCAAACTATTTTTATTTTGTGTTTTGTTGTTTGTTGTTTTTTTTTTTAAGAATCTGAGCTTTGATGCTTACTGTAAAGCTTCACAGAGGATGTGGTGCACTCCTGCCCAGGTTCATGATGGTGGCACAGAGAAGCTCATTAGTGGAGCAGACACCAATCTCACCTTTACTGCTGCTGTTCTCTCAGAAATTTATTGTCTCAGAAGCACGGTTTTATAGAGAAAAGATCTAAATCTTGTTTTTCCGGCCAGCTCCACATCTGATGTGTTTCCCCCACTTTGCCTGGTAATGTTGGAATAGACCACGTGTCCCATGTCCTCTCTCCATGAAAGTAATTTTCAGGTAGAAGGTGGGGGGGTTGGACATCTCCAACACGTCTGAGCTACAAACCTGAGAGTTAATCTACCTTTTGGATTCCCATTCTCATGGTTGCAATTCAAAATTCACCCCAAAATTCTCTTTGTTAGGTGGGCATCACCTTTTGCCAAGGACCTTCAGCTTCACTCTTGACCAAAGTTTTGTCAGTCCCACAGGAGGATGAATATTCCAGGCAAGTTGGAGCTATTTGGGCATCACCCACATCACAAAACTATTCTCTTGTAGAGGTGGATTCATCCATATTTCATCTGACAGAGATGTGCCCATTTTCTACCTTCTCCTGATGCATTTGGGTCACTGGATTGACCTCAGTTCTGCACCAGCTCCATGGGTTGAGTGAGTGTCTGAATTTTTTATATGAAAAGGTTTTCATTTCATTCCAAATAATTTGTGCAAAATGCAAATTCTTCTTGAAAAAAAAGTCAATTATCATTTAAATGATCTGCTTTTCACAAACTTACTGGTATCTAGAATTGATATTTTAATCAAAGCATTGCCAAACATCTATCAAACTAATTTAAATAATTGCTGCTTTGCTGTCTGTACAGTAGACATAATTTGCTGTAAGCAAATGCAAATAAGGGAAGAGTGAATGTTTCAAAACTGGTTTTATTAGCTTTAGAAGAAATCTTCCTTAGAATCTGATAGATTGTGTGGAACAAGGAACATATGTTGGCTCCAGTTAATAGAAAACATTTCATAATCTTGGTAAATTAAATAATAATTTTCCCATTTTTACTCTCTGTAAAGCATTTTTTTTTCATTAAAGACTTGGTGATAGCCACATTGTACCCCTTTCTATTCAATCAAAACCTACATTCAAAAGCCACACATTGTTCCACAGGATGCAGATGAGGCAGAAGGATGCAGATCAATGGGGCAACCAAACTCTACACTCCAGAAGACACAGTGATTTCAGGGTTTCTGCCAGATTCCCTACAAGATGGTGCTGAGACATCTCACGTCAAGAATAATATTAGAAGGGTTGGAGCAGATGATCCCTGAGGGCCCTTCCAAGCTGACATTCTGTGGTTCTATGATTCTAACTTCTGGTTTTCTGGTAATTACCTCTTCCATGTGAAAAGTTGCAGGCTCCCTTTATTCACTTGCAGCTCCAGAAACCAAATCCATGGCTAATTTTACAGCAGCTCACACAAAATCAGATGGATTTAGTTCACGTGTGTAAAGGTGCACTGGCCCTACCAAGAAATGCTGCTAAATTATCCTGAAACAATTTAGTGAATTATTTTATAATTTATACATTTCTCCCCTACTTCCCTGGCTTTGTTTATTCTTGTTCCAAAATTATGATGTCAAATTAACAGGCTTAGACTTGTCTGGCTCTTTCTTCACCCTCCTCTGGACAGAAGTGTTCTATTTCTCCACTCCCCATTCTGGGGACTATGCCTACTTTGCAGAATTGTTGGACCTCATCCCTCCCTGATTTGTCATGCTGCTGTCAGTGCTCTTCATGGTCTAGGTGGAAATCAGCTTTTCATTTTTCACTTGAATCTGGTTGGATAGTGGCTTCACCTCAGATGATGTCAGGCCCAGTGCCCTACCCTTGTTTACACTGGGAGCCCTGGTAATGCCCTTGGTCTCACATTCTTACTGCTCTTATCTGCAGGAAGGAAGATTTTTCAGTCCTAGCAATAAGTAACTTTTGATCTATTTTTGCCCCAAGTGTGCAACCGTCCTAATTTTCTCTTCTTTCCCCTTGGTTTCTGTGGCTTAAGTACCATTTACTATTATTAATTTTAATTTCCTGTGTGAAGTAGGCTTTCAGTCATTCTTTTTTTCAGCTAGTAAGCTCTCAAATATACCTCTTCTCACTGCTCTCTTTCCCTTTTGAATTTTGAATTTTAAGTACCTGTGCCTTCCCTGCACAGAGATCCCTGAGCTGCTTAGTCAGACTCAATAATTCATTTCCTTAGATTTCAAAGTTTGACTTTCTAAGCTTCCAAACCTTCTTTCTAGACCTACTTTTGTCCATTTTGAAATGCAAAGTGAGAAAAGTCAGCTCTTGATCGCACTTTATTCAAATTTTACTACATTTAAAGCCATCCAGGAGCCAGGGCTAAAAACGTCTTCTGCTTAATTTTTGAGAAGGAATCATCACCTGAAATGTCTGAGCCAACATAAGTGATACTTATCTTTCAATCCACTTTTGGGATGTTAAAGTCTCCCATAATTCCTAGTAATGCTTAGATATTTGATAGCTGTGTGGACACTGATCATGATTAGGTTGGAGCTGGGGCAGAGCTTCTCCTCTCTCCAACCATCTCTCCTGGCAGTGGTTTGCACCAAACCCTTTTGGTCCTTTTTTCATGGTTTAACAATTAAACTGAATAACAGCTGCTCTCTATTAATCCCCCTCCCCTCCCTGATAAAGAAAGGAGAGAGAATAAGGGAGAGAGACTGATGGGTTGGAAACTAAATTACACAGCTTTAATGGAACAGTGATGATAAATAGGAAAAATTACTACTTAGGTACAAATATACAGAAAAATTATACCATGTTTCTCCCCCCCAATAACTCTCACATCCCCACCGAGGCAGAACACACAGATTCAGGCTGGAATGGATCAGGAGCACAGGCAGAGGAAGGGATGGAATCCTCCCAGGATGCTGAAGCAAACAGGGACAGGGGAAGAAGGGGAAGCAGGAAGGGGTTTGACCCTTCTGATCTCTGAAATTTCTCCTGAGTATGAGGTGTATGGGATGGTATACTCTGTTTGGTCAATTCTGGTCATTTATCTTGTCCATTGCTCCCCAAAGAAGGGTTGCAGGGTGACCTCTTTACTCCTTTTCTCCTTCTGGAGGGCAAAATGTTCCTCAGAACCGAGCAGTGGTTTGGTTCTGCAGCCACTGCCTGAGAAACTTGCTGTTCATTTCAGCAAGTGCAGCTACTGCTGAGAGACTGAGCTGAAAGCAAAAGCACCAGACAGAAAATCACCTTTATCCTGGCCCAAACCAGGACACCAGGCAGCTTGCACAGCCTGAACTCTATTTGTCTGTCTTTATAATATAAAATTAAAGACTTTTTGTTTCTGACTCTTCTTTCTTGCAACACGAAATCTCTGAGATCCTCTGTGATCTTTGTAATTTCATTTTTATTAAATGCTATGCTACATTTTTCTTTACAGTGTAGGGTAGAAGTCATTATGAATACTGGCAAGAAAACCAGAAACGTGACAGTAAAACTTACATTCCCTTGTAGAACATCACCACCAGGACAAAAAAATACAAGATCTAACCCCTAAAATGTCAGAATTGTGGCCAAAGAATTAGGAGAAACACCAGTTTTTCATGTTTTCCATTCACACAGCTGGGTGGCCAAAGCACTGGGGGCTTCACCTCATGTCTGATACCTGAAATGATCTACTGGAAGCTCTTCTTACCTCTGTGCCTCTGTTCCTCCTCAGACTCCCTGTCTTTTCTCTTCCTATCACTGTCTCTCCAATTGTTTCTGATAGATGTCCATGCAGCATCCAGCAGGACCCCAGGGCATCCCCATCCCACAAACAAATAACAGGGAGGGTAATGACAACAGTCAAAATACTCCATCTCTGCATCATTAGCTGTGCCCTGAGAAAAATAACCTTTCCATCAGTCTGAACTGTCAGCTCTGCCTTCCCCCACTGTCACTGGGGATCAAGCAAACCCCCTGCTTTATGTCTCTTGATTCAAAACATGAGACCATCAAAACCAGTGCCTAGCCACAGCCTTGTTCCACTTCCAGCTTGCCAAAGGGAAGCCCGTTTTTGCTTTCCACTTTTTTTTTTGCTCTTCTTGGGGTGCCCTACACAGGGGCAGGAGTTGGACTTGATCTCGTTGGTCAACTCAGGATATTCTATGATTCCATGATTCTTTTATTTCATCAGTGCACAACTGAGCAGGTGTCTCCAGCTGGCACCAGAGTAAGAGGGTTACTCCCAGTAGTTTTCCCTGTGCTTGAGGAGCAAATACTGTGAGGAGACTTACACCAGGTAGAGGGTGGCTGCTTATCCCAGGAAAACTCTAACTGGTGTAATACAGACCAGATTTTAACAGATTTCCAGTAGGCTAGAAAGGACCTTGAAGAGCAGCAGAGGGGAAAGGGACCTGGGGGTGCTGGTGGATGGAAGGATGCCCATGAGCCAACAATGTGTCCTGGTGGCCAAGAAGGCCAGTGGCACCTGGGGGGCATTAGAAGGGGTGGTCAGTAGAGAGAGAGGTTCTCCTCCTCCTCTGCTCTGCCCTGCTGGGGCCACATCTGGAATATTGTGTCCAGTTCTGGGCCCCTCAGTTCCAGAAGGACAGGGAACTGCTGGAGAGAGTCCAGAGCAGAGGCACCAAGGTGCTGGAGGGAGTGGAACATCTCCTGGGGAGGAAAGGCTGAGGGAGCTGGGAATCTGCAGCTTGGAGAGGAGGAGACTGAGGGGTGAGCTCATTGATGTTTATAAATATGTAAGGGGTGAGTGCCAGGAGGATGGAGTCAAGATTTTCTCAGGGGTGACTAATAATAGGACGAGGGGCAATGGTTATAAACTGGAGCTTAGGAGGTTCCATATAAATACAAGGGAAATTTTATTTTTTTTTTGTGAGGGTGAGGGAGCCCTGGCCCAGGCTGCCCAGGGAGGTTGTGGAGTTTCCTTCTCTGGTGACATCCAAAATCCATCTGGATGTGTTCTGTGTGACCTCCTGGAGGTGACCCTGCTCTGGCAGAGAGGGGCTGGACTCAGTCTTCTCTTTGAGGTCCCTTCCAGCCCTTAACTTTCTGGGAGCTGCTGGCAGGAGGCTGAGGAGAAGGAGGGGAAGGAGGAGGAGGAGAAGGAGCTGAAACACCCCAGCCCCAGGGAGCTTTCCAGCATGCTGCCTCCTCAAGCCCAACCTCTGAAACACCTCATGGTTCCCCAAGAACATCCACAGAGAGTTTCTCCCTGGTCAGTTGGTGCTGCACAACCTGACTGAACCTCCCAGAGTCAGTCTGTGAAAGTATCCCTGGTGTTGTTGGCTGCCTCAGGCTCTGGGTCACCCTTCCACAGGGGTGCATTTCCTCAGGCACTCCTGCTCCAAGATGTTGGGACAGTTTCTGGGTGCATATAGAGCAATTAATTCCTCATAAACACACATAAAGCAGTTCTGGGTCCAGAACTGGACCACGTGGGCTCACAGAATCAATGGTGGTGGTTTGCTGAGAGTGGGCAGCAAGACCACACCAACCATCCAACAAAAAATCTGGTAATACACCTGAATGTCTGCCATGAAGATTTCCAAAGCTCTGGTGAGCATCTCTCCATCCCAACACCTGGGTGAAGCCCTCAGAATCAACACAACACATCAGCCTCATCCTTGTCTGACATTCACACTTAATTTTGGATGCTCTGGTAGTGAGTGACTTCTTCACATGTCTCTTTTCCTGCTTCTCTGAGATGTCAAACTCCAAGGAGCACATCTCCCCCAGGTCACCTTTTTCCTTATGGATCTGTCATAGCCCCATACATTGGTGAAGTTCTCCAGGAGCTTTGAAGAGGAAAATGACACGGAAGCATTGGTACTGTCCTGAACAGCCAGAGACCATGGCCAGCATGGCAGACTTGAAAAAAAAATGTCCTCCTTGTTCTTATCATTTTTTTCAGATAAAATCCAGATTTGATTTTGTGTTTTGAGTGTTTATGGAAGAAAATGAAGCAAATCCAGCTGGAAGTTGTGTCCAGCTCAGAGTCCTGTCACAAGAGACAGCTGAACGTCTGGCATTTCCTGGATTTTAAATACAAGTTTTGCACTGAGAATACAATTAGCTTAGTTTTTTAATATTTAACTATAGACTATAAAAAAACAACACTGGCACCCTGAGAAAACCCTTTCCTTATCTCTGCAATTCTAAGGGAAAAACTTCCATGACATTTCTTCAGTTTATATCTTTCAACCAAATCAATTATTAATCCCATGAATCATTTTATATCACCCTGTTCCTATTTATTTGCCTTAACAGTCTTTTATAAGGAACTTTACAAAAATTGTTCCAAAAATCCACGTAAATTGCATGCACTTAGGTCACCTTGCTCTCTGATTTTATTAACTTTTTTTTCAGGTTAACAAGGCATTCTTTTCCCATCAGAAGCTGTGGTGGTTTGACCCAACCAAGTTACACTCTGTTTATCTAAATGCTGAATTATTTGAGTCTTAATTAGACTGTTTCTCTGGGACAGGTGTTCCTGACACCAATGGGTCAGTTCTAATCTTGTTGGTAATTGCTGGAGCAGATATAAGGAATGATGCAAAGTCCACTGAAGATGTGATGGAAAAACAGCCTTGGGAGCTGCTTTCAAACCTGTGCAGAAATATCTTATAGCTCTGCTTAGTGAACTCCTTTAATTTTGTGTTTTTCATTATTCCCTTCTTTTTTCAATGCCATAATTTGCTTTTCTGGAAATAAACAAACACCCAAAAAACATAAACAAACAATCAACAAACAAAATGAAACAAACAAAAAAAAACAACACACAAAAAACCCCAACTCCTTCCCCCCCCAAAAAAAAATTAAAACACAAAAACCAAACAAAACCAAATAAAATTTTAAACAAAAAACAAATCAAAGAAACAAACAAACAAACAAACAAAAAACAACCAAAAAATAAACAAAACAAACAAAACAAAACAAAACAACAAGACAGACAAAGCCTCTGTCCCCACTTCCCTAACCTAAAAAAACCCCCAGGCTTCTGCTGGCAAAGTCCAGTTAGTTTTTGTATTATTTTTCCTGTAGATTGGGTGCCTGTCTTTTATATCTTCTTCTTTCCCTCTTGCCCCCAGCTGCAGCTTTTATTTGCAGATGTCTCTTCCCAATAATGCATTCCAAACTGCTCAGGTTTTGTGGGACAGATTGGTTCAACCAAACTGGTTCACTGCACGCCCAACCAGTCAGGGGAAAGGAGGTGGCTTTCTGAATACTGTTTTCCCATCTGGAAGACTTGTTATTCTATGCATTTCCCTGTTCCTATTTTATATGGTGCCTCCTCTCCTTAGGAAAGTTGATTGGATGTATTCATCAATCTCAGAACACCTTCCAGTCCCTCTAGGGTCTCCAGGAAAGCTGGGGAGGGATTTTTGGCAAGACCATGGAATGGTAGGACCAGGGTCTGGATGGGATGAGGGAAACAGTTTCAAGCTGAAAAAGGGGAGATGGAGATGAGATTTTAGGAAGAAATTGTTTGGTGTGAGGGTGCTGAGCCCCTGGCCCAGGTTTCCCAGAGAAGCTGTGGCTGCCCCATCCCTGGCAGTGTTGAAGGTTGGATGGGGCTTGGAGCACCCTGGGCTGGGAAAAGGTAGCAGTCCCCTACCTCATTCTTCCATGAGCTGGAAGCATTCGTTATTCTCAGTTTTAATTAGTTTTGGGGAGTGGGAAAGACATAGTTGCTGGACCTGTGGCTGCATAGGATCATAGACTCCCAGACTGGTTTGCGTTGGAAGGGATCTTAAAGCTCATCCAGTCCCAACCCTGTCCCAAGGGCAGGAACACCTCCCACCAGCCCAGGGTGCTCCAGGTCCCATCCAACCTGGCCTTTCTCCTAGTCAGTCATACTCCTGATCATGGTCCTTTTCTATCACCTTATATTCTTTAACCTTTGGATAGTTCTTATTTTTATGAGTGTTTTCTTTCTTCCTATCTTCTGTCCTCATGTCCAGCTCTGATTTCATTCCTCCTGCTCATCCAGGACCCAGCAGCTTTCTCTCTTCTCTCTGCTTCTTCCCTGTGTCCCACCTCCCTTCCATGTGGCCGGGACAGTTTTGCCTTGCTCAGTGAAGTGGTACCATGTCCCTGACCCCATAAATTGCTGAGATTGCAGCCACAGAACACATCTGCAGCCCGACAGGAGAGCGTTTCGGAACCGCTTGTCACAGGACGGGGGCTGTGATGCTGCCCAGAGCCACCTCATCGTGTAGACATCCATCTGGTTCCTCTCTGGATCAAACCTGGTCAAGCCAACCTCCTTCATCCTGCCCTGCCTCTATCTCACATTTCTTCTTTCCTCAGAACCCATTTTTTCTTCTCTAGCTCCTGCTGGGTGACTTCCCAACTCCCAGGTGAGTGGGGCTGAACCACTGGAAAAGGAAAAGCTGGAAATGACAGCAGGAGAAGGGGGGAACCCTGACAATGTCTGTCAAGCTGACATTTAAGAAAGCAGAAAATTGATTAAAGGAGTTAAGGTCAGCAGAGAAAAAACTGCAGTTGCAATCGATGGAGTTAAGAAGTTCTTCAAGAAACCAAAATCCTTAAAATGCCCCAGATCCAACATGAGATGGGTGTTACCTCACAGATAAATCCTGATGCAAGGTGTAACTGTGTGTGTGTGTGTATGTTCCATTGTATATTTGGGGGAAAGAGGTGGATGAGCACTGTGTTGTCTCTGGGATTGCTTTGCTACTGGTAACCAGACCCGTGCAGCTGAAACAGAGTTTGCAGAGAGCTGAGCAGCAGTGGTTAGCCAAGGTGGCAGAAAAATTTGCAAGAATGTGTTATTAAATAAAACCTGAATAACATTAGACTAAAATCTCTTTGGCATTTCAACGCCCAGCTCTCTAATGAGGAACATCTTAAGAGTTTCTGCTGGACGTGCAAGCAGCTCAGCTTTTGGTCTGAAGCCAAATCTGTTCCAGCTGAGGCCTGATGAGGGTGAAACCAGGCTAGAATTCCAGGTAAGCATGGAATGATGAGCAGACACTTGGAGAAAGGAGCATGTAACATCTGCCAGAGGAAGTCCAATAAAGATTTTTTTAGGCAGAATTACACATCTGGTAACAGAGGGTGGACACCTGGGGGTTGGTTCCTGCCAAACTCCCACCCAGCTGCTCATTCCCTGTTCACGGGGGAGAGATTTGGAAGATGAGGAGTCAGAAAACCTGGGAGCTGAGGTAAAGCCAGGAGAGCACTTACCACATATCACCACAGGCAAAACAGGCTCGACTTGGGGAAATTCATTTCGTGGAAAAAATAGATACAGCATTCCTGATTCAGGTATTGGTAAGAGAAAAGACAAATAGTAAACCACAGAGGGAGAACACTTTTCCTCCAACCCTTCACCCCAGGGTTGGTTTCACCCCAAGCACGTGTCCTCCTCATGTTTTTACCCCCAAAGGTTCCACCCAAGCCCTTCTCTAGTGACACAGGCAGTGCAAGATAGGGTTGCAGTCAGGACACAACATCTCTTCTCTTTTCCTGTTCTCCCGTGTGGGTCCTCACAGGGAACACCCACTCTGCCTCTGGGCACCTCCTCCTCAGATTCTAATATTACCCCTGCTGTTTTTCACACTTTTTCTTCTCCTTCTCTCTCCATTCAACATTTTCTCAGATGTGTTCTCACCTTGCACTAAACCCGTTGGGTCAGCTTTGGTCTACAACTGATCCATTGCTGTGTCCCCCCCAGGGACCATCCCAGCATCCCTTCTAGCTAACAAAACCTTGTCACAAATACCCACTAGAGATGCCTATTAGAAGAGATTATCTCCTTCAAAACAGTGATTTGGGATCAGAGTGGAAAAGAAAATGACTTTGTATGCTTCCTGAGTGCTGTTTTGTGGGCACAGAGAGACACAAACATGCTCTTGGGTTTATTGGATTTTGCCCCATTCAAAAATTTTCCTGAGTTTGGTCTGAAATTGTTTAAATTTTCTGATACTAGAACCATCCATCAGCTCAGAAGAGACTTCTCTCCTGGCACTGGTGTCCAACAGCCTTCTTCCTCTGTACTCCCTCCTCATCATGATAATCAATGTTCTTCAAGCTAAATTCATGATGGACTCTGGCACTGACACATATCAGGAGCAGCAGCCCAGTGCCAGAATTTATAATGTGGAAGTCGAGGAATCTGCGGACAGTGGAAATGGAATATTGGAAAAACAAGATCAGAGACCAGGATTTGTGACAATGATGGTGCTGAGCACAGGAATGTCTGTGGCCCTACACTGGAGGTGACAATGATACGGGTTGTGTGGAATTTCTTCCACATGAGTTCACGTGTCCATCCAAGAGCAGCACTTAGGCAACCTGTGAAATTGGGATTTGGAGCATGAAACTTATTCCTGTGTTTAGACTTAGACCTCTGTCTTCTTCCAAAGCCCTTACAGCTGGGTCCTATCTTGCACCCACCCAACAAACAAAGGCCAACGGCTGCATCCCAGCTGGAATCTGCAGGAATCAATGTGGTAATTTAGGGAAGGGAGGAGATGGACCTCCCATCACCACCCTCATTCACTGGTTCTATTTTGAAACTGGAAAAGGAGCGTGGGACATGCGGGTGGGTGGCACCTGATCTGTGAACTGTGCCCTGGGGTTCTGCTCTACCTGTTCAGGCACTTTGTAATCTGACATTTATTGGATAAGAAGGAAAGGGAAAAAAAACCTAAAACCAAACCAAACCCAAACAACAACAACAACAAAAAATACAAACAAAAAATAAAACAAACAAACAAAAAAGAAACCAACCAACCAAACAAAAAAACTCCACAAAACAAAGCAAAAAAATTCCAAGAGCAGGGACTAGGTGGTGTATCTGGGCTGGGACCCAACCTGCACCATCCAAACATGTCCTCAGCAGCAGCAGCTTCCCAGCTTAGTCCTTGGGCTGCTGGGATTTGAAGATAACCACAGGAGCTCTCTCCATGTCACTGGCTCAGTGCTGCTGAAGCACGGGGTGACCTCGGTCACTGACTGTGTCCAGAAGGGCTGGGAACAACCCCAGGGGTTGGGCTTCAGGAAACTCAGCACCTGATCCCTCCAGGAGTGAGGGAGAAGCATAAACATCATAAATACATTAAAGTGTCACCTGCTGCTAGCAGAAAGGAACAGCCCTGCTCAGCTATCTTTAGAAAGGCTTACCCTAAGGGTTAATCTTCAGCTAGGTCAGGAGAGGCATTTAAGATATAATGTTGTGGCTTGGATCCATCTGTTGGGTTTTGAACTTCCCACTGATGATCTTTAAGGTCTCTTCCAGCTCTAACCATGATTCTATGTGGAGTAACAATGGAGGATGCCAACTTCCAGGCAATTTTCACTTTCCAGCAGAAGCTCCGTTGACACCTCTGCCCAGCACCAAGCACCACTGCAGGAAGCAGCACTTCCCTATTCCCTCAGTCCCTCTTTGCCATCAGATCTGGACATTGTCCACAAAACAAGGGAAGAGAAGCCTTCCAAGGTCCTGCTCAGGCAGCAGTGGAGCAGTCTGTGGGAAGCTTGGGTTCAGATCCATCTTCTGCCTGAACATGCGGGTATGAACTCTGACCCAGTATCCCACCTCTGGCCATCTCTTCCCAGGAGATGAGGGAACATTCCTCTTGCTATTTCCAGTTCTGTACAATGCTGTCTGAAGCCTCAGTCAGTGTGATCCAGGGTTCATCTCACATTCTGTCCTGGTTTGGGCCAGGATAAAGGTGATTTTCTGTCTGGTGCTTTTGCTTTCAGCTCAGTCTCTCAGCAGTAGCTGCACTTGCTGAAATGAACAGCAAGTTTCTCAGGCAGTGGCAGCTTCTGGGACTGATCCCACTCCATGGTTATAGTTACTGATGGAGAATGGGCTGCAGAACCAAACCACTGCTCGGTTCTGAGGAACATTTGTGCTCTGGAAAGAGAAAAGGAGTAAAGAGGTCCCACCTGAACCCCTCCTTTGGGGAGGATCAGTCAAGATAGATGCCAGAATTGGCCAAACAGAGTATTCCATCCCATACACATCATACTCAGTATAAATTTGAGGGATCACGAGGGTCAAACCCCTTCCTGCTTCCCCTTCTTCCCCTGTCCCTGTTTGCTTCAGCATCCTGGAAGGATTCCATCCCTTCCTCTGCCTGTGCTCCTGATCCATTCCAGCCTGAATCTGTGTGTTCTGCCTCCAGCTCCCAACTGCTCCTGACCCCAGGATTCCAGCCTGGACTTTCCCAGGGCTGCCCTGCAGCCTCGGTGGGGATGTGAGAGTTATTGGGGGAAGGGGGAAGGAATGTGGGATCAGTTTTCCTGTATATTTGTATATATTTAGTAATTTTTCCTATTTATCATTACTGTTCCATTAAAGCTGTGTAGTTTAGTTTCCAACCCATCAGTCTCTCTCCCTTATTCTCTCTCCTTTCTCTATCAGGGAGGGGGATTAATAGAGAGCAGCTGTTATTTGGTTTAATTGCCAGGCCAGTGTTAAACCCTGACACATTCTCACCCTGCTCTAAGGGGTACAGCTTCCAGCTTCATTGTGAGGGATCCCTCACTCCAGAAGTCAGGAGTTGTCTGCAGTGTTCAAGCTTTGTGGGTCAAGTTCCTACAGGGAGCCGAGGGATTTGTTCCATCACCCCTGAAGTCAGTGAATCCACCCCCTCCCTGGCCAGCCCATCCCAGTGCCCATTTCCAAACACAACCTTCCCGAGCCCCAGGATCACAGACTCACAGAATGTCAGGAGTTGGAAGCGACCTCGAGAGATGATGGGAAAGAAGAAAATCACTGCTCGTGGAGGGCACATGGCTGCCTCCTGGTGACTTCAGAGTTTTTGCTCTGTTCTGACTGCATCACGGGGGCTGTGGCAGTGGGGGGGTTGGTGACAGGGCTCTGCTGGCAGCTCAGGACATCACTCAGCACTCAGCCACCCTGTGCCTCCAGAGGGATCCAACCCAGGGACTGCGACAGCCCAGCCCTGCCTGTCCCATCCCTCCTGCCTGCCAGCACACACACACACACACACACACACACACGGGAGAGGTGTACACACACACACACACACACACACGAGAGGTGTGCACACTGCCTGGCATGAACCAGCACAACACACCTGTCTGAGGGGCAACACACGTGTCTGTGGTGAAACACAGGTGTCTGTGATACAAGATGTGTCTGTGACACAACACACATACGTTTGTGATACAACACAGGTGTCTGTAATACCACCTGTCTGACACAACACACACGTCTGACAACACACGTCTGTGGTGCAACACGTGTGCCTGTGACACAACACACGTCTGACACAACACGTCTGTGACAAAACACACGTGTCTGACAACACACATGTGTGTGTGACACAACACACCTGTCTGTGACACAACAACACACGTGTCTGTGACACAACACAGGTGTGTGTGACACAACAGAGGTGTCCATGCACACACCCTCACAGCCCCACTCGCCCTTTCCTCCTTCCTGGCTTCCCCTCAGGGCTCCCCCGGTGCTGCCTCAGCACAGGAGGTTTCCCAACCTGACATATCATTCAATATCCTCCACCATAAGCTGCTCTGTTGCCATGGCAACGGCCTCCTTAGCCCAATTCCTGGGGCTCCTCAGGTCTGCTTGGTATTCACCTCGCTGCCTTCGCTTGGGGAAAGGCATTAAGTGTGAAAACACCTGGAGCTGATGGGGCCAAGGCAATTCCTCCCCCCAGGGATGTGCCCATCACATCCCCTCCAAGAGAGGGGCTCTCACTTCCTTGCCTCCTCTCCATCCTCCCTCTCCCTGCAAAACCAAAGCTGGGCAGGAGCCTGGGGTTCCTCTGTAATCAGAAATGCTGAATTCTCAGGGTTCTGGCCAGGGCAAGGTGGATGTGAGCAAGAAAATATGCAAAGTATTGACCACAGCTCACATGATGTCTCTTATTTCTGATCCCCACATGTGGCCAGCTTTCCTTGCTTTGAGCCTTCCCTCTTGCAGGTCCAATTATCCCTTTCCCCCCCCATTCCCTGGGACAGGTATTGTTTCCTAACTCAGGCTCCTGATTTGCCTTCTCCTCCCCAGGGTTTTCTTCCTCAGGACTTTGTCTCACACCTTCTTCCTCTGTATCTGTTTCACCATGGGTCAATCCCAGGCCCCTCATCCCTGCCAGGTTTGGGGAATGGCATTTTTCTACCATTTTATATATTTATATTATATTATATTATATTATTATATTATATTATTACATTATTATATTATATTATATTATATTATATTATATTATTATATATTATTTATGTTATTTATATTTATATATTTGTATTATACTCTTTTATTTATTTATACCATTTTATATATTTGGGGATAGCAACCAGGTTGAGTCCAGGGGTCTTCACACCCACTGGAGTGTGAAGCCTCCAAGGGCTTCAGGAAGGTGAGAAATGGGGTTGAAGAGCAAGTGAAATGCCCAGGCAGGAAAGTTTTCAGGGGGAATGGTAAGTGCTAACAGTGAGTAGATTTATTTCCAGCCATTCCCCAGCCCTTCACAGTGACAGGGCCCCAGATTCAGGTTTTGATGTGGAGATTTCCCCAGGTCTGTTACAGAAGGCAGAGAGCTGCAGTCCCTCTGGAAAGCAGGGATGTTCTGGCAGGAGGAAGGGTCAGTGCTGTTAGAAATGCCTTCTTTTCTCCACCATGCCTGGAAAGGTGTCGTGTGATTTCCTCTTTACTCTTCATTTGATGCCTGGTTAGATGGGAGCCCTCCAAAGAAAGGGTGGAAACTGCACAGAACCCACAGCAGGGGACAGAAAAGCAGAATTTTGGAGCAGGGTACCAGTGCCACCACCACGTGAGATTACACCTTGTTTGGAGACTTGAAGCCCTGTGTGCAAAGCGACCACTTCTTTTTGTCTTCTGGAGCAGAAGGATGTTATCTCCTTTGTTCCTCTTCGTGCAAGAAATTGGGAAACTGAGGCAGGGTGGCCATAATTGTAGGATAGGAGGAGCTGGAGCTGGTGGGGACCCTGGGTGGAGCACAGAGGATGTTTGGCAAGCTGTAGGTGCTTGGGATGGCCAGCACAGAGCATACAGGCTCAGCCCTGGTGAGAGGATTGGTGCTGGCACAGAAATAATTAAAATTAAGCAGGAGCTGGGGCAGCTCTGTGCTGTCCTCATGGCCTCCCTCCCCTCCTGTGATGTTTGAGCTGATGCAAAGGTTTTCAGTGAGCTGGGAAATAATCAAGGGAAGCTTTTTGACAGTAAATGCTATCTGAATCCTACAAAAATCCCCTGCTTTTGATAGTGCTCTCACCAGGGAGGTGTCTAAGGGCAGGAGAACCTCCTCAGCTCCGCGGCTCTGTCTGCTTAACCAGCAGGGGAGAGGCCAGGCTGAAGCCTGTTTTCCAGCTTTGGAGAAGGGAATTATACATGAGCTTCACTCGAAGGCAGCCCCTTCCACCCTCCTATCCTGCTGCCAGCCCATTGCTATTCCCTTTTGTCTCTGTTTCTGAGAGGTTTTGAGCCAGGCTGGCTTTAACCCGTGGTTCACCCATCCCAGGAGCCTCTTCCTGCATCCCTGCCAGCTCCTCCTGCATGGTGGGATGGAGCAGATGCAAGAGAGCTCTGCTGGGCAGTCCCAGGATTAGTTCTGACCTCTCTGCATCTCTTAATTCTGCTTAAGGTTTATTTGACAACCTTTAAGAAACCTCCATTCTCCCAAGGTCTTAGCTAAAACCCTCAGAGCCATGGGGCTGGCCACCTCTTGCCTCATCTCTTTTTGTACCTCTGTTCTTTGTGTTCCTGAGGATGCTGTCACCACCCTCACAGCATCACCCCCCTCACAGCTACACCCCCCACCCATCCAAGCACCCTCCTGGCTGCAGGGGCACTGCCTTGAGGAAAGGGGGCTCTGGGCCTGGGGTTCCTAAGCAGCTTTTTTGGTGGCTTTTCCACAGGAGCCCATGAAGTTTTCCACAAGGCACTGATGCTGTCCCCACCTCCAGCTAAACTTTCACGAGCCACAGAGCCAGCCCCAGAAGATCCTGGCATCTGGGGGCTCCGGCATCAGAGGGATGTCATAAATACAGATGTGGAAGTGTTTCAGATTTGTGCCTGCTGCTGGCTGGCTGTGGCACCCATACACCCATTCACCCACACACCCATACCCCCCTACACCCATTCACCCATCGTGTGGCTCCTGTCAAACCTTCTCTGAGGTACCAGCTGGACCTGTCCCTGCTCCACACTCTGCAGGACACCCCGGACCAGGACCTCCCCCCTTGCAGGACTCATCCTAAGCCTAAGGGGACACTTGGGGTGGACACTGGAAGCTGCACCCATGGGATCGGAGCACCTCGAAGTGGGACCCAAGCAGCCAAAGGCAGGGCTGGGAAAGCAGCAATTTACTTCTCACCTGGAGAAGAGGTCTGGGTGGGCTGGGGAATTCCTGCTACACCTTTCTCGAGTGGTTTTATTCCTTTGGAAATCCTCTGTGTACATCTGAGAACACTTGGATTTCTCTGATACCAAAATCTCCTCCAAGAGGTGGTGTCAGCTCCTGTGGTAGGGGCTGGAGAGGGAAGCAGATTGTTAATGTTAAGATAACTTTTCCTGCCTGGACTGGTTTAACCTGTGATAAGAGGTGAGGTTAGGCTGTATTGTCACACTGTTTGATCCCCAGCCAAGACAAGTTTTGAGAAATTGCTCCAGGGCAGGTTTGAGCAAACAGAGCCCTTCTGGCTGGGTGCCAATCCCTGGGGCTGGAGCCAGGGGCTGTGTTCCTGCAGATGGGAACACTGGTTGGCTGGAGGCAGTTTGGGATGGTTGGATGATCAGAAAAGGCAACAACACCCTCCCCACCCTCTGCAGGCATCTGGACACTGTTCTGCCCTCAGCACTCCCCAGAACAGAGATAACCCTGAGTTTAAACCCGGAGCCTTCACACCCCCTGTGGACCCCACTGAGGATCCCCTTCACCTCCCCACAGCCCTAAACTCCCAGCAGATGTCTTTATCCATGCAAACAAAAAAAATCTATCCCTGGAGGTTGTTCTCTGATGCTGAAGCAGGATAGAAAGACTGCAGGCAGTTCTGGGCACCCCAGTACCAAAAAACCCGTCAAGGTGTTGGAGAGGATCCAAAGGAGAGCCAAGTGAAGGGTCTGGGGTGAGTGCTGGGGAGCAGCTGAGGTCACTTGGATTGTTCAGTCTGGAGAAAAGGAGGCTGAGGGGTGACCTCAGTGCTGTCTGTGGATTTCTCACGAGGTGAAGAGATGGGACTGGGACTGATTTCTCCACTCCTGTGACTGAAGAGAGGATTCAGGGAAATGGCAGAAGGCAGTCAAGGACTGGAACAACTCCCCAGGGAAAGTTATGGCACCAATCCTGCCTGAGTTCAAGCACTTAGATGATGCTCTCAGGCACATGGTGTGATTCTTGGGGTGCCCTACACAGGAACAGGAGTTGGACTCGATGAGCCTGATGTGTCCCTTCCAATCCAGCATCTTCTGTGATTCTCTAAATTCTTGTCATCTCACCTTTCAGCTTGTGCTCTGCTCCTTCTCCAGGACCACATTTCTATCAGGGTTTGCCTACAGGAACCAAGGGAAGAAATGGAAGTTCTTCCCAGCATGTCCTCCACCATCAGGCAGGAAACAGGGTCACTCAGAGCCACTGGCAGAGGACAGATGTGTCACAGCTGGCATGAAAAAGCAACTTCTCAACAGCATGGTGTCACAGCTCTGGTCAGGCATCTGCTGGGTGATGAATGTGGCAGAAATGGCCCCAAAGAGGAGCTGTGGAGATGGCATCTGCATGGGCTAGGGAGTGCAGGCTGCCCTCCACCTTGGCTTTTACTGCCATGAAGTTACAGACAGGTGGAAAAGGCCTCTGGAGGGCTTCAAACCTCTCCTGATCCCTCCCAGATAGCTCATGGCCTTGTCCAGTCGAGTTTTGAAAAGAGAATCACAAAACCTCTCTGGGAAACTTGGAAATGTTGAGTCAAAAGTGCAGCATCCTTGTTGCTGGCAGTGAAAAATCATGTGTAGAAACCTCAGATATTCCCGGGGGCAGCTCTGCCATCTGTGTGAGGGGATGGATGGATGGATGGATGGATGGATGGAGTGTAGAGTGTTAAATGGGATGTGCATGGGCCTTACAAGTGAGGGAATCCCAGGTAACAGGGATAGGCACATAGATCCAATCACAGGCAGGTCCAGGAATCCACGTGTGACATCAGGGCCGGAGCATCCATCATCCCACCACAGCTCTGAGGTTTGGGTATCCGTTAGCACCAAGGTGATGGGGATAAAGGGAAATAACAGCAGCAGAAAAATGTAGCACAAAGGTGGCCCCAGGAGTCCCAGGCCACCAACAGGGAAGTTCAGGAGCGTGCCTGACAGCAAAATATCCTGGAAAATAATGACCTTCATCCCAGTGACATTTCTAAATGGCCTCGTTGAGCTGAGGTTGGTGCTGGGGGACACATCCTGCCAGGGAACAGCCCCTTTGGAGTCATTTTGGGCTGGAAGTCCTCTGGACCTGCAGGAATGTCTCTAGAGGAAGAGCATGGAGCAGGGGCTGGGCATCCAAGTATTTCAGAGCACTGCAGACAGAGATTTCACTGGGAGAGCAGGGCTCCAGCAGGGACTTGTGTTAGGTGCCTGCTTTGCAGGTTTTTATGCAGCTCTTCAGTGATGTCCCCAGCAGTGACTTTAACTTGCAATTCAGTTATGTGAGGGCCAGGAAGGCATCATGAAGTGTGACTTTATTCCTTGCACAGGATCTGGGAGGCAGATCTGAGGCTTACAACCCTCACCTGGTGATTTGTGTCCCCCAGTCAAGGAGTTAACACAACCAAGCACAGCTACACTGAGGGTTGGTGGCAAGTTCAGCAGAGTAGTTAGTTCATCAGCTTCATTAGTTGCATGAAGCAATTAAAATGAAGCTTTTTGATGCAACTCACCTGCCTTGGGCTGATTGCATCTTTGGTGGTGTTATTGTGCTGGTCACTGCTCCTTTCAGGCACCAGCCCCACTCATCTCTGTGAATGAGGTTCTTTTTACTCCTTGGAGAAGTCAAGCTGAAGAAATAATCTGTGCCCAGCACAGCATTGTCCTGAGCATCACTGAGGAAGAATAAATCCTTGAGGAGGAGCCATGGTCCCTGCAGAGCAGAACCAGGACCTCCAGGCTGTGCTGGGACCCAGGGTGTTCAGCTGCCTGAGCAGCCTCTTCCCCCCCAGCAAGCAGAGGTGCTGCAGTAAGCACTGATTTTCATACTAATTCACAAACTGCCCCTGGGCTGAAGTCCAGTGCTGGCAAAATCTCTGCTCCTCAATTCTCCCAGCTCCACCCCCAGGAGACCATCTCTCCCCCCCCCTCCACCCTTCCTGCCTGCAGTGCTCCTGAGGGGACCTGGGCAGCTTCAGGCTCTGTTTCCACACTGAATTATTTGTGAGGTACCTCACACATCCTCACTGAGTACCTTTTAGACAGAGTGCTTATAAATATATTAACTCCTTGCAGCTCCAAGACATCAGATCCTTCCCCTTTTCCATGCTCTGCAGGACTCAGTAAGCCTGGATAAAACAATTTGTGTCCTTAACAAATCATTTTGTATGGTCTCAGGGTCTTAAATTTTCTTGTCAGGAGAAGAAAGCCCAGAATTGTGTCATCCTACTGTCCACAGTGTGCAATTTATCCAACAAATTGATGCACTTTTGTCATAGCCAACTGCTTGCAAAAATGTTTTTGGGAAATGGTTTCCTCTGGGAATTGGCTTGATGAGTTTGTTAAGGTGCTCCAGAAGAACATTTTCCTCTGCTGCACGAGATGGGTCTTGTCTAAATCTTTCCTCTTGACTGCGACAGAATTTATGAAACCACACATGGCACTGGTGAGCTCTGTGCTGCCCATCAGTGTTCATCAGGACAGGAACATAACCAGGGGGAGAGGGACTCCAGGTGAGATGCAGGGTCTGACCTGGAGGAGTATTTTGGAATGAAAGTTAAGCAGGGTTGGCACCATTTGGACAGTGGCTGAGCAGTGACAGATGCTCTCTGATATTCCCACTTCCCTTCCAGAAGGAAGAAAGGAATAAAGGAATACAGGGATAAAGGAGAGAGACTTTAAAGGTGAAAAACCTTGAGTAGGTAGGTGACTGGTAAACTGGTAAATGCTGTCCTTCTCCTGCCATTGGCTCAGCTTCTCCTTTATTACAGCTGCAGCATCACCAGCCTGGCAGCTGCTGCTGGGATCCCAGGAAGGGTTTTCCTATCCTGGTCCTCTCAAACCAGGACAAGGGTCCATACAGGAGGGTATGGACCTGGCAGTAACCCAGAGAGGGTTCAGGAGGAGCAGTGGTGGAGGCTCCACAGGTGTCATCAGTGGAGCTCTTCAAATCCACACAGGCTTCGAGGTATCCTAGAGTCTTCTGTGACCCCCAAAAATATTTGAGAACACATCAAAACCTCTCTGAGCAGCTCCCCAGGAAGCAAATCCCCCAGACCTGGGCACCCAGCTGGGCCCAGGGTGTGGATGGAGGCAGCCCAGAGCTCATCACTGTTGGGATGAGGAAGGATTTTCCTCTGTTCCCCACTCCTGAGCCCTCTCCAGCAGCAGTGGTGTCCCTGCTCAGAGATGCATTGTGCTGATTCTCCTTGCCTCTGGCAACTGCTGGATTTCAACCTGCTGACTCCTTTAGTTCTAAAGGGATTTGTTCTGCCTGCTGCAGCACCTCACTATATCCATTTTTGCCCTGAGGGAACCTGGTTCTTTTTTTTCCCACTGGAAACTGAATTGAAGGACCATGATTTTGTGATGGGAACCTGTTTAGACAAACTAATTTACACCTTTCTTCTTCTTCTTTTTCTTTTGCTTCCCCTGACTCTTGTAGGATCATCTTGGCTGGGTCTGCAGTGTTGTACCAGATTTAAGTATTTCAGAATAAAGAGAATCCATATCAGTGAGAAAAGCTGAGGTGACTTTTGTCAGAGTGTTCTGACCTGCCCAGAAATTGCAGCTCCCTCAGGCCAGGGTGAAAGCCCAGATACACCCCAAAGGAAAACCAAAGGTTTCCCATGTCAGTGGTGAAGCTCAGCAGGAAACTGGAGCAGCAGCCAGCACTGAAGTGGACACTGGAAGGACACGGAGCTGATGGAGTGATTCCAGAGGAGGCCCTGGAGCTGCTGGGAGGGCTGGAGCAGCTCTGGAGCCAGGGGGAGAGAGTTGGGGGTGTTCAGGCTGGAGAAGAGAAGGCTGCAATGGGGAGACCTTAGAGCACCTTCCAGTGCCTGAAGGGGCTCCAGGAAAGCTGGGGAGGGACTGGGGACAAGGGCCTGGAGGGATGGGATGAGGGGGAATGGCTTTGACCTGGGAGAGGGGAGATAGAGGTTGGAGATGGGGCAGCAATTGTTTGGTGTGAGGGTGCTGAGCCCCTGGCCCAGGTTTCCCAGAGAAGCTGTGGCTGCCCCATCCCTGGCAGTGCTGAAGGTTGGATGGGGCTGGGAGCACCCTGGGCTGTCCCTCTCCCTGCTCTCCCAGTCCTTGCCTCTCCTCTTCCCCATCAGATGTTCTCTGTCTGCAGGCAGAGAAAGGAAAATAGGAGTTCAGAAGCAGGAGGGTTTATTTTTTTCCCCTGTAGACCTAGGAGGTCAACCTGTGCTGTCAGGTATCTCCAGAGCAGACAGATGCCCTTCTCCCAGGCCCTTGGGGGGCACTGGGCTTTTCACAGACCTCTCAGCTTCTCACAGCAAACATCTGCAGGAATCTCTCTTCCTTGAGATGTGCATGCAAGCTGGAACAAGCAGCCTGTGGTTCAGGGAAGAGGGAGAAAGCCATTTGTGGAGAAAATCTCTCCATCCAGCCATGCAAAGTAGCCCCAAGGAGTGTCATCCTTCTGCAGGAATGCAAAAGGAAGGTTTTGTCCTGCAAAGCCAACCAGAGCTGGGGAAGGAGCTCAGCACAGACAGAATGCTGTGAGTGTACCCAGACTCAGTGAGAGACTGCAAGGAAGAGGAAAAAGGATTTGTTTTAATTTGTCTTCCCAAGCGTGTCTGTTCTGCCCACATGTTCACACTGACAAACACCAGGACACGCTGAGGTGATCCCAATAAGATTCCTTCTGATGGAGGACAAAGGATGTCAGCTACTGTGTCCTGTCAGTGCCTCCCTTGGTGTTCTTGTTTGCTGAGAAAAAGGGGTTTGGGATGGTATATTTTTTACCCAGGGGTCACATTTATTGCAGTGTGATCTTTCGCTTTAGAATTTTCTTGCTTCACCCTCAGCCAGCCCCCAGCCAGATGGGCTTCTGTCACGTGTGTTTCCTCAGCTTGGGGAATTTTGTGGTTCTGGTTTCTTTGTTGGGATAAGAGGAGGAGAAATGGCACATCAGTTGTGGTGTATGAAGTTGCTGGAGGACAGGTATTCTCCTGACAACCTGCAAGCAATGCTCTTCTGCTGTTGGCAGCCGGGTCCTCTCCATCAGCCTCTGCCCACCCCAGCTCTGTGAGCAAAGGCAGGAGGGGATCCAGGGATGGTGGCATTTGGAAGAAAGCATTTAATTTGAAGAGCCAGCTTTTATTTTTCCAGGTTCCCATGTGAGGAAGTCCCTGCCTGTGGCCTCTGCCTGGAGTTGTCCTGGTGGCAGAGTTCCCCGAGGTTCCTCTGGTTCTCTGGGACTTCACTGAAGAACTTTGACAAAGGCTTTTGAAAGACTCAGGAAATTGCAACCTTCACAACCAGTTTGCTGACACACTTAAAGCAGGCAGAGGAACACAATTTTCCTTTAAAGAGGACATGCTGGGTTCTGTTTTACGTGCCATAACCAGTAATGAAAGTCAAGCAGGTTCCCTGCACACTCAGAGCCTTGGTTAACCCTGCTCAGCACGCTGCCTGCAGGAGATCCACACCACATGGGGAAGAATCTGAGCAGTTCTGCAGGGGAAACAATCAAAAAGGCACTGAACTGACCTAAAGGAAAAAAAATAATAATAAAAAAAATAAAAAAAAAAAATCTGATCCCACACAAGGAGGAGGAACTGATGTTGAGGGGTAAATAATGTTATAAATAGTCGTTTTTCTTAAAGATAATTTTATGGTTTGCCCTCCTACAGTTTGCTCTGTTTTCTTTTTTTTTAATTTTTAGTTGGTTTGATTAAAGTCAAAGATGCATCTTCCTCACACAGATGGCTGATACTGGGATTTCTGAACATAAATACCATGTAGATGAGGCACTTCAGGACATGCTCTAGTGAGAATGGTGACATATTTTTATTTTATTTTATTATTTTAATTTTACTGAAGGGGGGAGGAAGATACTGGTGGTTGGATGTGGTGATCTTAGAAATCTTTTCCAAGCATAAAAATCCTGTGATTCTGTGGTCTTCTGGCTCTAACATGTGCTTTGCTAGTGCTCTCAGTAAAATCTCACTGTTCCCCTGGTTTGGAACTTACCCCATAGGAGAGAGGGTGAAAGTGATGAATATTAACTTGAATATTCTTCTCATTCTTTAAGTGCAGAAGAAATGCCCTTGCACCTTCCACTCCATGGAGCTTGTCTAAAGAGGTCCTCTTCCTGCTTCCCATCCTTCAGGATCATCCTCAATCCATCCTCCCTCTCTCACAAAGCAGTGGTTTTGGGGTTTGTGACTTCTGCCAGTCTGAGGTGCATCCCCCAGGTGAGGAGTTGGTGGTGAGTGGGAGGAGCAGGATGGGATGTACTGCAGGTAGCATGAGGGTGCTGGAACCACAGAATCCCAGACTGGTTTGTTTGGTTTGGTTTTATTTGGAAGGGACCTTAAAGAATATCTCAGTCCAACCCCCCTGCCATGGGCAGGGACACCTCCCACCAGCCCAGGGTGCTCCCAGCCCCATCCAACCTTCAACACTGCCAGGGATGGGGCAGCCACAGCTTCTCTGGGAAACCTGGGCCAGGGGCTCAGCACCCTCACACCAAACAATTTCTGCCCCATCTCCAACCTCAATCTCCCCTCTCCCAGGTCAAAGCCATTCCCCCTCATCCCATCCCTCCCTGTCCTTGTCCCCACTCCCTCCCCAGCTTTCCTGGAGCCCCTTCAGGCACTGGAAGGTGCTCTAAGGTCTCCCCATTGCAGCCTTCTCTTCTCCAGGCTGAACACCCCCAACTCTCTCCCCCTGGCTCCCCTGATCATCTTCACAACCTCCTCTGGACTTGTTCCAACAGCTCCAAGAAAACAGAAAGCTTTCAGGCAAGACTGAGGGCCAGTGAGTTAACACAAGGGAAAATCTTGGGTGAAAAGCTGCAGGAATGGAATGCCCAGAACAGCCGAAGATATGATTGACTCTGAGTAACATCCAAAGTACCCCAAAGAGTTCAATGTCTCCACACACTTTCTGGATGCTAATCCAGATGTTGGAGACAACACTGAATAGGAGGCAGCAGCTGGCACAGGGATGGCTTCAGTGCAGAAAGGCTTTAACAAAACTTCAGGCTTGGGCCAAGAGGAACCTCAGGAAGTTCAGCTGCCAGGAGAGCCATGCTCAGGACCCAGGGCAGGATAATGATCAGTGCAGGCTGGGAAAGCATGGCCCAACCCTGCTGGGCAGGACCAAAGGAGGACAGACTGAACACGAGTCAACAGTGCACTCTCATGGCAAATAAGGGAAACCACAAACTGGGCTGCTGCAGGACTGGGACCAGAAAGGAGGAGTTAGCAAATCCCTCTGCTCGGTGTTTTTGTCATGACACCTTCAACACTCTGGGTTTATCCATCCCCCAAGCCCCCTCCCTCTCCCTAGGAGAAGTCGGATATGGAAAAAAAGATTGGAGGAGGTCTGGCTGAGATGTCAGGGGGCTCAGACACCCGGCCTGAGGTCAGGTAGAAGAGCTGGTTTGTGTTGGCAGACAAAGAGGATGCTGAGGTTCTGGTAATCCCAATCCTGGGATATGTGAGAGGCTGAGGAGAATGAAGCCAGACATGTCTCAGTGCTAGCAATCACTAACCAAGGGCCAGAGAGAGAGCAGAAGTTCAGGTAGGATATTAGGGAAAAAATATCAACGTAGATTACCTCTTGCCCATCAGGTCCCAGTGACCTCTAAGACATTGTCCAAACTATCTGCTTTTCCCAGTGCTCCATGCAGATGGAACATTCCCAGCCTGTTTGTCTTGCATGTGGCTCTCTGACTTGCACACCACACACAGACCAGGATTATTTTTCTACACTATTTGTTTGTGTGGATTTCCACTTCCCTGGAACCTTCCACCAAAGGGATTTCAGACAGGGACTCGAGAGCTGTTTGTGCAGGGAAGGAAGTGTAAAATTAAGTAGGATATGCAAATTAGTCTGTGGAAAATCAGTGCTGTGTAAATTGGAAAGTCAAGACCACAGTTTGGGATTATATAGTATCTACTTTGTAGTAGGTAATGCTGTAGAACACTGATAGTACTACTGTACTACTACCACTCCTATGGTACTGACAGAATAATATTTGATAAAAATACGCATACAAA
The DNA here is from genome assembly GCA_038090715.1 of Florisuga fusca. NCBI lineage: Eukaryota > Metazoa > Chordata > Aves > Apodiformes > Trochilidae > Florisuga > Florisuga fusca. The sequence goes on from JAAWXA010000039.1 coordinate 6,221,693, forward strand.
GTAAACCAAGAATAGATCACTGTGGTAGCTAGGGGTGGAAGCTGGGTGGAAAATCAAATAAATCAATGAGTAGCTAAAAAACAAGCATCAGCAAAAGAGAAAATGTCAGAGAAGTAGAAAATATAGGCTCACTCTGACTAGACAATATTTTACTTACAGTGAATGAATGCAAACTGAGAGGGAGATGTATGCAAATTCATGGAAATTTATATGACAATCAGCACATGCTCTCAGTCTCTTGGCAAGTCACCCAATGTCTCTGTGCCTCGGGGACTGGATGACAAAGTGGGAGGTGAAAAGTGAGCCCCAGAGCCCCAGCCCTGAGGCAGGAGCTGCCCTGGCACAGGAAAGGCTGGGGCTGATCCCTGCTGACCTTCCCCCATCCCAGAACTGACAGCAAATCCTCCCCTTGGCCACTGAGGGCACGGGAAAGCCAGATGGGGGCCAGTACATGCAGCTGAACTTGGTGGTCACTACAATTCCTTCTTCCTCCAATAATTTTAACCCCATGTGAGCAGAAATGTTCTATAGTTTGGCTTCTCCCAGACCCATTCAGAAGTGTCTGTGCTTGAACCCTTTTGGGCATGTTTCTCCTGGATTTTTTACTCTCTTGATGTAAGGTTTCAACTCTTCCATCTGTTAATATCACAGAATAAGAGAATGGTTTGGATTGGAAGGGACCTTAAAGATCATCTTACACCCACATAAAGAAATGCCAATAGTTGTTTATACTTTACTTTTCTTTCAACATCCTTTATTTTTAAGTATTCTCTCAGAATGAAACATTTATGGATGCTCACCACTTCATCCTTATCTCCTGAGACCAGTGGTCCTTGCATGAGACATCCAAAAAACATGACTAAATTCTCTCCTTTTCTTTGGTAATGCTGCATAGCAATTTATTGTGGGGCTTCGGGGTTTGGGATTTGTTGGTTGGGGTTTTTTTGCTTCCTTCTGATTTGCTGAAGCAGCTTTGAATGACTTGTTCTGGGAGACCAGAATATTAAAATGTGTAAAGCTACTCATCTGTGGACACCAATAACTCCACCAGGGTTCATCTGCTTGGGAAATGTATATCAGTACCACCAGCCAGCTTTGATGAGCTCTTAGGATGAGATGCTAGAGGTAGCAGAGGGCAGACAAAGGTATTGATAATTGCTAAAAAAATACCAAGCACATTATTTAGGGCTTTTTTAATATATAAAATAGATTGTCATGCATTAAAAAACTCTTCAGATAGAGGAATAACTTGCATTCATGTGCACAATCAAGTGCTGAAAGATGCTGCCAGGAGAGGCTGGCCACTCTCTGCCCTTGGACCTTTTTGATATTCTCTTTCTGCCCCATGAAGATCTGACCCCACAAGCCTGCTCCACCCCTGGGCTCATTCTCAGCTCTCCCGCTGCTCTTTTTCCCAGTGAGATGTCCCTGCCCTCACTCTCAGCCATCAGATGTGATGTTGCCCACCACTCAGTCCCTACCCCAGATGTCCCACTGCCCCCCCAGGGCCCATACCCTGATGCTCATGTCCTGTCCTTTGCTGTGACTCCACCTCCTCCCTGCCCCAGTGAAAATCCACAGGGATCCGGGGGACATGTGAAGCTCAGGGTTGTTCTCTGTTTATTTCCAGAAATGGAGAAACTTTGACTGAAGTGGCACTTTGCTGCTACAGCTCCCACTGGTGTCTGGGGTGAGCCAGGGGGAGACAGAGAAAAGTTTTCACCTCCCCCCCCCAGAAAGAACTTGGGCCATTATGGTCTGAAACGCCTGGGAGATGTCCCTGGGACATCCCTGAGCAGTGACAGCATCCTCCCAGCCTGGCAGGTGAGGAGTTAACAAAACTGCTTGGCTGAAAATCATTCCATTATCACTGAAAAACCCTGAAAACCCTGCTGGCAGCCACGGGAAGGGCCTCTCTGCAGCTCCCTGACAACAAAACCTGGGGTAATTTCTTCCAGGCACCTCCTGCTGACCCAGTTAGAGGAGCTGCAGGCAGAGCAGGGCAGGGGCAGGATGCAGGGGGCATCCCAGGGCCACCACCTGGGGAATGGCATCCCAGTGACACCACCTTGGGAATGGCATCCCAGTGACACCACCTTGGGGACATGGAATCCCAGGGCCACCACCTGGGGAATGGCATCCCAGTGATACCACTTTGGGGAATGGCATCCCAGTGCCATCACTCTGGGAAACTAACAGGATCCCAGTGGCACTGGTTCAGGGAATGAACAACACCCCAGTGCCACCATTTTGGGAATGGCATCCCAGTGCCAGTACTCTGGGGAGCAGCATCCCTGTGCCACCACCACTCTGGGGAATGAACAGCATCCCAGTGCCACTGCTTTGGGGTATGAATGGCATCCCCAGTGTCACCTCTTTGGGGAAAAGCATCCCAGTTGCCTGGCTGGGTCAGGTGGCTCTTCAGGGAAACATGGATCTCAAGCCTTCTGTCCACTCTACAAGGAATGTCCAAGGATATTAAGAGGTTATTAAGATTCACAATATTCAGTGTTTCCCAGCTCTGGAACTCCCATAATGACTGTGGGAGGGAAAAAAAGTGCCAGAAGTGCCAGATGCCCCTTGCCAGGCCCAGCCTGCGGGGTGGCACTGGAGCTGGACTTGGGCAGCAGGATGCCCCTGGGGTGTTGTGAGTTCCTGGGGATGCAGGGGTTGGTTGGAGAGCGAGCTGGGTACTGCACCCAGCCAGCATCTTCCCTGCTGGGTGCCCTCAACCCCTCTTCTGGGTGGCTGCCCACCCAGGCACCCTCCAGTCCAGGCTGCCAACTCCCCAGCACCCTGAAGCCTCTCTAAACCCTTTCCCTCCACCCAAGCAAGCTGAGAGCCCCATTTACCAGCCCTCTCTGCAGCTCCAAACTATTCTGATTTCTGTCCCCGTGGGTGCAAGTGACAGCATCTCCCCATGGGTGCCACCAGGGAAAGAGAGCAGTGGGGTGGTCATGGGCATGTGCAAGGTGAGACCACAACCTATGATGGAACCAGCTGTAGTTTTATCTGGGACCAGCTGTAGTTTTTTCTCCCCCTGGCTGCCCCATCTTGCCAAGCTCAGTCTTATTGTGTCTGAGGAAGCTGAAAAATGGAGCTGATGCTGGAAAAGGAAGGGAATTCATCCCTGAGAGCTGGTGGCATGGAGATCCTGGGTTCCCTGCAGGAGGGGAGGACAGGCTGTGTGTCTGTCTGTCTGTCTTATGGAGAGGAAAGTGGTCAGCTCAGACCAACTGGAGAGAGCAAAAAGAGTTTGAGCATCTGATGAAGCCCCTCAGGATGCCCCAAAGTATCTTCATCACTCCTGGGTGCTGCCTGCCCACCACTGCCAGCCTGGGTCAGGGTGGTCCAAAAGGGCCATCTGTGATTTTTCCAGCTTTTTCCATCCTCTTCTGCCATTGAAAGGCAACTTCCCACTGGGCTGTGTTGATGCAGCATCTCTGGCAAGACACAGGAATTGAGTTTTCCAGTTTACTCAACACTCATGAGGGCAAATCTGGGCTGGACACCCCAGTAAGAAAGATGCTGAGGAACCATAGTGGGTCCAGAGGAGAGTGGCTGAGGTTGGAGCTGGAGGAGAGGACATCTGGGTTTGGGCTGATGGAAGGGGGTAAGGAGGGGGCAATCTGACAGCCTGAAGGGGCTGGAGAAGGGACAGAGCCAGACTCAGGTGTAAGAGAAGGAAGAGTGAGCACATGTTGCCGTCTGATGGGACAGGCAGGAGAGTTTCTTCAGCTTTAAAGTGGAGAAGAACTGGAAGAGGGTCCCAAAAGTCTCTGTTTGAAATCAGGGGAAATGAGTCCAGCCCTTGAAATCAGGATTTCTGGTTTCTTGTAAGGAATATTAGCACTTTCCAACTGTCAGAATGCCTGCAGGATCCCTGCATCCTCACATGACCCCATGAGGGGAAGAAAAAAAGCAATATTTGGAAATGTTCCAAGTTGCACTGCCAGGCCAGGCTGTGTATTTTTAACATATTGCGATTTTTGTGTATTTTTCTGCCTTACCTGCAAAGGGAAATCACCATTTCTAAAGGACTTTGCTTGAGGCAAGAGGTGGATTACTAGACCTGTGTCCTTCGTTTAGGAATAATAACCATTAAACTCCTTGTTGCTATGGGGCTGCAATTTCCAGAGGTGATACCCATTATCAGAGAACTGGCTGCTAGCAAAGCAGCTAATGAGAGAGCTTTGAACCAGCTCAGTAGAAAATCCAGCTTCCCTGCAGACTTCTGAGAGGTGTAGGAAAGAGGAAAGAAGCCAAAGCTGGACCCAGCTGTGCTCTGCCCAGACGTGGGGGTGGTGGCTGCTTCACTGCTGCTCCAGGGATTGAGGAAAGACCCTTTCAGACCCAATATAGGGCTTTTCAGACACAGTTTTAGGGGCATTTCTGACCTGGGGAAGGTCAGAGCTCTCTGTCCCCAGCCCTGAGTCAACACCAGCATCCTGAAAAGATGAACCCATCAGGAAGCTCGGAAGGTGTCCTTAGGGCACAGATGGGAGTGAAGCAGAGAAGAAGGGCAATGGGGCTGATGAGGGGTCTGGAGGCTGAGAGACCTGGGGGTGTTCAGCCTGGAGAAGAGGAAGATGAGGGGAGACCTCATTGCCCTCTCCAACTCCCTGAAAGGAGGCTGGAGGGAGGTGGCTCTTGGCCTCTTCTCCCCGGTGAATAATGCCAGAGGAAATGGTCTGAAGTTGCAGCAGGAGAGGTTCAGATTGGATCTTAGCAAAAAATTCTTCACTGAAAGAGTGGTGAAGCATTGGAAGAGGCTGGGAAAGCTCAGAGGGTTGCAGCCCCCCTGCAGCACCACAGCCCCTCCAGCTCCCTTCTCACCCTGGGGGGCTCTGAGGGTCATTGGGGTGATGAGGGGGCTGGAGAAGAGGTCTTAGGAGGAGAGGCTGAAGGAGCTGGGGGTGTTCAGCCTGGAGGAGGTTTAGGAGGGAGCTCATTGCCCTCTCCAGCTGCCTGTAGTGAGGCAGGTGTTGGGCTCTGCTCCCCAGGGCAAGAGGTAATGGGTTCACGTTCACCAGGGAAGGTTCAGATTGGATCCCAGGAAAAGTTTCTTCAAAGAAAAGAGTGGTGAAGCCTTGGAACAGGTTGTCCAGGGAGGTGGTGGAGTCACCATCCCTGGAGGTATTTAAAAAATGGGCAGATGTGGGGCTTTGGGGGGTGGTTTAGTGGTTAAGGTGGTGCAGGACTGATGGTTGGGCTTTCTGATCTTGAAGGTCTTTTCCAACCATGATGATTCTATCATTTGATGATTCAGACATCACAGAATCATTCTGCTCCTTGCACTGTGTCCTCCCAGAGAGGAGCTGGGAGAGCAGCAAACCCAGCTGGATCCCCAGCCCCCCAGCATCTCAACAGCATCACAAGAGACTGGGAAAGGGAAGCAGGGAAATGCCCCTTCCTCTCCTTGGAACTAAATCTGCAGCAGACACACCAAAGATCCTGGCACAGAGACATGTCCAGCCCTCAGGGACAAGTTTCTCTGAACTAAGGCAACAAACACACTCTCAGCTTTACAGTTTTTCTGCCTTTCTGTTTGTCCTGTGAGAGCACAGATGGGAATCCACATCCGTCCTCCCCTTTCTGAGATAAGAAATGATTCATCTTGCATTGTGGTCCCATGAACAGTGGTAAAAATAAAACCATGCTAAAGATCCCCACTTGGGATGCTAAACTTTTTTTTTTTATAAGCCTGGAACTGCAAAGTTTAAATGCAGCATAGCTGGGTGCAGCTTTCAAAAGAGAAGACAATGGGATGTGCCAGGTTGCCATAGTTATGCTCCAGAAAATGGAAGGAATTTCCCAGTGTTTAAAAAAAAAAAAAAAAATTCAGCATCAGCAGATCTAAAACATAAAATAAATGGATGACACTTTGGGGTTGGCAGGAGCTGTCTGGCTTTTTGTCAGACATCCTCTCCCATGGGGTTTTCATGATGTCACCAAGAGGGTTAGAAAAACAGATTTTCTATGAAAATATGGGTATTAATCACACGAACCCAGGCCCTGCAGATTGATGTAATTGTTGAAAATCCCCAAATGCATCAGTAATCAGTCTGAAGATTTCAAGTGGTAGAAAGACTGGACTTTCACTGAAAGGGCAAATTGTTCACTCCGAGGGTGCTGAGCCCCAGGGTTCCCAGAGAAGCTGTGGCTGCCCCATCCCTGGCAGTGTTGAAGGTTGGATGGGGCTTGGAGCACCCTGGGCTGGTGGGAGGTGTCCCTGCCCATGGCAGGGGTGACACTGGATGGGTTTTAAGGTCCCTTCCAACCCAAACCAGTCTGGGATTCTCTGATTCTACTTAGATCTTGATTCCAGTGTCTGAAAGAGCTACAGGAATCGTGTGCAAGGGCCTGGGGTGAGAGGATGAGGAGCAATGATTTAAATTAGAGAGGAGTAGATTTAGATTGGATGTTGATTTGTAGATTGGATGTTGATTGAGTAGATTTAGATTGGAAAAGCTCTTTCCCATGAGGGCAGTGGAAGAATGGCACAGGGTGCCCAGGGAGGTGCTTGGGGCCTCATCTCATCCCTGGAGATGTTCAAGGTGAGGCTTGAGGAGGCTCTGAGCACCCTGATCTCATTGAGGGTGTCCCTGAGTCACCTTTAGAGGTCCCTTCCAACCCAAATTATTCTGTATTCACTCACTTGGGCTGCTTGACATCATGCAAGTGTTAGGGGTGAAATTTCACCTGAACAATTTCTGATGGTTTTTGACTTGTTAGACACACAGAGCAAACAGGAGTCTGCCCAGTGGGATAGGAGCTGCCCAGACTTCTGCATGCATTTCACTGCCATTTCACAGAGACAGGATGATTCCCCACTTTTTGGTTACTTTGCAGACAAAGGAGCAGCTCCAAGGTGCTTGATCTGCCCAGTCTGGGAGCCAGAAAATTCCCACTGCCACCTAGCAAAACCAAACCTTGACATGTTCTCTGTAGGGATTCACTCTGAACTTCCTGAAGACCTCTAAGACGAATTTTTTTTTTCCCCCTTTTACTTATTTCCTGTAAAAGGAAAATAAGTGGAAAATGGGAGGAATATCCTTTGGGGTGGAGACATTGCAGAACAGGACTGGAAAATGGTCCCCTGGGAGATCTTCTCTTTATGCACATGTGATGCTTTAGCTTTGGCTGACAGCAGAACTCCCACCCAGCTGCCCACTCGTGCTCCTGCCTGAACAGGAAAAGGGGGGAAAATAAGAAAATGCCCTAAGGGAGAAAGCCCTTAGGTTGAGATAAAGATGGGGAAGTCACTCACCAGCTACTGTTGTAGTCAAAACAGACACAACCCAGGGAAAAGCCATTTCATTTATTGCTGATTAAACTAGAATATAAATAGGAACGTGCCAAGAAAGACTGAGGCTCCAGCATGGTTGTGGCTATGCAGGTCCTTTTCTGGGGGAAAGCACAGAGCCAATATCTCTTGAGAAAGTCTGAGGTTGAGGGTGCTGATCCTGGAGCAGAGGAGGCTGAGGGGAGACCTTCTGGCTCTCTGCAACCCCCTGAGAGGAGGTTGGAGCCAGGGGGGGTCGGGCTCTGCTCCCCAGGAACAAGGGATGGGACAAGAGGAAGGGCCTCAAGTTGTGCCAGGGGAGGTTGAGGTTGGAGCTGGGGAACAATTTCTCAATGCCTGGAAAGGGTTGTCAGGGCCTGGCCCAGGCTGCCCAGGGCAGGGCTGGAGTCCCCNGGAGACTGCCAGGACTCAGCGTGGTGGGGAATGGGGAGCTGCAGGGTTCCCATGGCAAGGGCTTGGTGTGGGGCTGCGGACACCTGGAGGTGGCTGAGCCAGGATTCCTCCTTGGATCCCCTCTGCTGGTGCCAGGGAAGGTTTTTCCTGTCTCCATGCAGGTCAGTGAAACACTTGGTGAGATCCCTTCCATCTCTGTGGTGACAGCTGCTGGGGCAGGTCCTGGGAGAGGCTGCTGTGGCCACCAGCCCTGACCCAGGCCCTTTACTGTCAGCTCTCTGTCCTGTCTGTGACATCCTGGGGCTGGAGGGGATAATTTATGGGCAGGATTGAGAGCCTGTCCCCAGGCAGTCTCCCTCCTGCCTGCCTGGGCTGTTTCAGGCTGGCTGTTCCTGTAGGCTCTGGGTTAGGTTCCTCACTTGGCCCTACACTAAACTGGGAAATACCTTTTTTAAAATGCCAGCCCTCAGGCTTGTCCTTGCAGGACAGAGATGGAAAGCTTTTTTTTATTATTTTTTAAGTCTTTTATTCTGCTTATAAAAAAAGGAGTGACACCCTAAAGACCATGGCTTTGCAGGGAGAGGAACATCAGCTGAGCTCTGCAGGGTCTCTGCATCCTCCTTGTTGTTTCTGCTTGACCATCCCCAGCCATTCATCATCCTTCCCTTTGCTCCCATCTTCCCTACAGCTACCTGGGAAGGCAAGAGGGCTGGGAAGACCCTCATCCCCTCCTTCACAAAGTGAGATTTCCCACTGCTGGGCTGTGGTATCCCACTCCCATACCAGGGGGGTTCAGGAGCCTCCTGGTTCTGCTTTTCCTGTTCCCCATTATGCTAGGGGCTATCTTTTCTCAGGATTTTAGGATAAAAAAAGGCTCAGAGGCAAAACTTGTTCATGAGATGCTCTGATCCTCTTGGTCCATGGTCACAGCATCAAGATGTGGCTGCATCAGATCCTCTCTGCTTTAGCCTGACAGTGAGGAGAGACCTTCAGCCTGAAGTTTGCACCCAAAGCCTCCCGAGTAGCCTTAACACAACCCAGTAAGTGTACAAAAAAACCTCTCCCACCTTGTTCCTCTGGGCTCTGCTCTTCCCCCAGGTCCCCTCCATGCTTTGAGTGGGAGTTTGAGGATCAGGTTTCCCCCTGGGAGCTGGGGGGAAGGTGCCTTTGATGGTGTTGTGTCAACAAAACCAACACTGAGAGGAGGTGGGAGAGACTCTGCTGTCACCTGCCTGGGGTGGTTCTATCAGATGTGGCCCTGAAAAGTGCCCCTGAGCTGTGGGGTGCTCCTCTGGAGCTGTCAAGTGGTTTGCCCTTGATGAAGCTCTGTGAAATCCTTGCCCCCAGCCAGAAGAAGAAGAAGAAGAAAAAAAAAAGCCCTGGTTCTCATCATCTCCTGGAAAACAGGGGCAAGTTTTCAAAACAGTTGTTGAAGTTTCATACTGCTGGTCCTGATCCAGGGTGAGATTCCCTGTTGGGGGCCTCCTGGGAGCTGGAAGGAGATGTGAGGTGCAGCAAAGGACCTGGACTGTGCCAGGAGGAGCTGTGGGGATGTGGCTGGGAGCCAGCAGACATCCAGCCCTCTGTCCCCAGCCTGTGACACCTTCACATGGTGTAAGCACCAAGCAGGACCCTCAGCTGCAGGGCAGCCCAGGAGATCAAAAGCCAAAGGCTTCTAAAGAGGGAGCAGGTGTTAGACCAGTGGAAACCTTCCTGCATTTGGATTTAAAGCTTCTTGTGTCCAAACAACTCCTGAGATGGTGCAAATTGTTCAGTCCTTGGTTGTGTTTTGCATCTTTTTTTCCGAAGGGATCAAGTTCTGCAGCAGAAGTCTGTCCAGGAGCTGCTGAGGTTGTGGGTGCTGATCCTGGAGCAGAGGAGGCTGAGGGGAGACCTTCTGGCTCTCTGCAACCCCCTGAGAGGAGGTTGGAGCCAGGGGGGGTCGGGCTCTGCTCCCCAGGAACAAGGGATGGGACAAGAGGAAGGGCCTCAAGTTGTGCCAGGGGAGGTTGAGGTTGGAGCTGGGGAACAATTTCTCAATGCCTGGAAAGGGTTGTCAGGGCCTGGCCCAGGCTGCCCAGGGCAGGGCTGGAGTCCCCATCATCCCTGGAGGGGTTTCAGAGCCTGGAGATGTGGTGCTGAGGGACATGGGGCAGGGGTGGCCTGGGCACTGCTGGGTTGGACTTGGTGACTTTAAGTTCTTTTCTAACCCAAACAATTCCATGATTCTATGAAATCTGGGGACAGTGAGTGAATTGCTGCAAATCATATACTTGGTGACTGAAAAACTCTAAATATTTTTTCATGAACTCTGCAAAAACAAAGTGAAAATGAGGAAGGAATGGGATGACAATGTGCAATATTTAAAGAGCATGAGTTACTTACCTGGTGTCCTGGTTTGGGCCAGGATAAAGGTGATTTTCTGTCTGGTGCTTTTGCTTTCAGCTCAGTCTCTCAGCAGTAGCTGCACTTGCTGAAATGAACAGCAAGTTTCTCAGGCAGTGGCAGCTTCTGGGACTGATCCCACTCCAGGGTTATAGTTACTGCTGGAGAATGGGCTGCAGAACCAAACCACTGCTCGGTTCTGAGGAACATTTTGCCCTCCAGAAGGAGAAAAGGAGTAAGGAGGTCACACCTGAACCCCTCCTTTGGGGAGGAGATGACAAGAGAGGTGACCAAAATTGACCAAACAGAGTATTCCATCCCATACACCTCATACTCAGGATAAATTTGAGGGATCACAAGGGTCAAACCCCTTCCTGCTTCCCCTTCTTCCCCTGTCCCTGTTTGCTTCAGCATCCTGGGAGGATTCCATCCCTTCCTCTGCCTGTGCTCCTGATCCATTCCAGCCTGAATCTGTGTGTTCTGCCTCCAGCTCCCAACTGCTCCTGACCCCAGGATTCCAGCCTGGACTTTCCCAGGGCTGCCCTGCAGCCTCGGTGGGGATGTGAGGATTATTGGGGGAAAGGGGGGAGGAACGTGGCATCAATTTTCCTGTATATTTGTATATATTTAGTAATTTTTCCTATTTATCATCACTGTTTCATTAAAGCTGTGCAGTTTAGTTTCCAACCCATCAGTCTCTCTCCCTTATTCTCTCTCCTTTCTTTATCAGGGAGGGGGATTAATAGAGAGCATCTGTTATTTGGTTTAATTGCCAGGCCACTGTTAAACCCTGACACCTGTCCTGCCCTGGGGGATCGGGCTCGGGGATCTCCAGAGCTCCCTTCCAACCCTGAACATTCTGTGATTCCATGGACACTTCTCTTTGGCTTTGATCGCTGCACAGTGTGAAGAAAAGTTTGAGAAGGTTGGGACAGAAGGAATTGGGAATTCCCAGAATTGTGTATCAACAAAACTGGGAGGAGCTTGATCTGCTCTGATTGGGAATGAGCTCATCTCTTGTCCCATGCACCAGAATTTGGGCCCAACGCTGGGGCACATGCAGAGGGTTCCACAGGTTCTGTTTGAGCATCCTGAGCACCTCTCAGTGCTTCAGCCACTACTGGAGATACTGCAATGAAGAAATGGCACTGTAGACACAATGCCCTTACCTGTGAACACCTGAAGAAGGGATGGCAGGACCCCTGAGGTTCATACCCCATGGATTTGGAGCATAACTGGTGGCATCACCATCCCCTCCTCTTGGGGGAGCATTTTATAATGTGCTTTACATGGGGATGGCAGCTCGATGTCACCATTTCCAGCTCACAGTGGGACAGGTACCCTCCTCCCCAGCTCCCCATTTCCCACTCTTCTCTCATGTTTGAGCCAGGGAACCAGCAGCAATCTCTCCCTTTTGGCTGCAGCCCTGCACAGATGCTGCATTGCTGGAGGAGGGATGATTAATCTGTGCTCTGAGAGGCTGGGATTAGGGCTTCAGCTGCTCTTAACATCTGCAGCTCCAGGACAGCCCCAAATTCATTGGCACTGGAAGCTGGAGGGTAGCAGCAAGGCTGGTAAGAGCTCTTTGTTGGGGGGTTGTCTGTTGGATTGCTGCTGCCAGGATCAAGGCAAGAGGGACATTTTTATGGCAGAGGTGGGATCCATGCCATCATCTTGGCACTTCCAGGTCTCTCAGACCATTTCTTGGCTGGGGCTGTGAATCCCAACCCTGATGAGGGTGGTGGTGGCTGTGTAGACGCTGGGGCTGAGCTGAATGGGGCTGGGAGGACCCTGCTGGGCAGGGACTTCGGAAATGCATCAGCCCTGGGAGTCTCAAGGTTCCAGTTCCTTGTGCTTGGGAGGTGGGAAGAAGATGGTCCTGGGGCCTGGCAAGTCCCAGAGGTTGGGACCAACCCTCTCCCTAAACACAAGGTGCCAAACCAGAGGTCAAGAGTGGGAAGGTGTTACTGGGGACTTTTTGTTACTGGGGTTACTTTGGTTAGCCCCCTATCCAAAGCCAGTCCCTACATGCTGGTTCACCTGGGCTGGGCTTTGATTCTCTGGGCTTCCCTCCTTGCTCTGACTCCTTTTTAAACTTTTTTTTTTTTTTCTTTTTGCCCCTAACATTTTGTTTCTTTTCACCCCAGGGTTTTATCAGCCTTTTGTTGGTGGAGCCAGACAGCACAGGAGATGAGAAGAGACTTTGGAGCAGCCATGGAAGGGTTACAGCTGCGGGTAAGGATCAGCTCATGCAAATCCCACCCATTCAGAGTCCCCAGCAGCTCAGAGAAAGGAAAATACCCTCTCCATTCCCCATCTATGTCTGGTGAGCCTCTTAGCCTTGCCTAGCACTGCAGGGGAACTCCAGGAGGCTGCAGGGAGTGTCCTTTCCTCCACAACCTGGTTTTCCCTTTCCCAAGCCTTGGGAGGGAGGAGATGGAGCCATCAGGGCTGCCCCTGATGAGTTAATCTCCTCCTGTTCAGATGTCAGAAGGAGATGAAGGGGCTATAAATAGCTTGAGAAGCCCAGATGGTTTCAGCTGTGATTCACACACATGGCAGAGGAGCATTAGGGAGAATTAACATCCAGTGCTGGGGCACTTCCCTGAGAGCAAAAGCCATTCTGGCCCTTTCCTTAATCCCCTTGCTCAGAGGAGCTCAGAGGCACAGTCTGCAGGGTCTGGATGGATCCAATGGATGGGGGAACCCAGAGTTAGGCTGTGGGGGAGCTAAAAAAGGTCATTTCAACCAGATTGTCAGGGAGGTACCTGCCTGGGGTGAGCAGCTGTGTCTAGGGGCATGGAGAGGCACCCCACAGCCCCCACCCTGGAGCTGGGAGCAGATGTTGGGGTTTTGGTGCAGCACCCACACACCAGGACGCCTGACAACAGCCTCTGGGACTGAGCTGGCTCCTGCCAATGGTAGGTGCAGGGCACTGGGGCTTTTCCTGGCCATCCCCATCCCACCTGGAGATGTGTGGCTGGTGGAGAGGCTGTGGGAAGGTGGGAGAGCATGGTGGGGCAGGGAGGGAACCCAGGTGAAATCTCTGTTTCTCCCACATCCTCATTTGTTTTTTTTTTAGTTCAGAAGGGGGGGGAGATGTGACTCACATGGCTAGCTTCATTTCTTTTTTCTCTTGGTCCTGCCTGGTTTTCTTCCATTTGCCTGTGTCCAAGTGCCTGGTAGCCTCCTCCCTTCTCTGTGTTCATGATGTTAGAACCATAGAATGCCAGGTTGGAAGGGACAACAAGGATCCAACCCTTCTAATATAGAAGTGGCAGTGGTTGAGTGATGTATGTGAGATGTAGATACCAGCTGAAAGGGAGGTGAGACCAGACAGGTCCTGGAGTGAGAAGTGTGAGGAGTCTGGAGGTACCTGTCCATCTGTTTGCCTCCTGGGAACAGGGAAAGAGTGGTGGTTTTCCTGAAAGGTAGCTCAGAGGGTAGAGCATCTCCTCAGGGTGATGAATATTCCTCAGGCTTTTGCATATTTGGTGCCACATGAAGAACAGAGCTCCATGTCTCTTGTTTCATTGCATTGCCACTAAATCATGGCTCAGAGATTGAAGGACACAGTCAGGGCACCCACCATCCCCCGGGGGCAAAGGGCAGTTTGGGATACAGGAGGAGAGTTCACTGTTGGTGTGTCTGGGTCCTCAGTTAGTGGGCTAGAGAGCCCAGAGCTCATGGAGTGAGACTTATACTAGAAAATCTTTCCCTTTCCCCGTTTTTAGGAATCACTTTCTCAGGGAAGCAAGAGAAGAGGCAGAAACGTGGTCAGAGATACCACAGCTCAGTGGAGCAGCCACTGTGTTATCACGGGCCTAAATCCAAGACATTCACCCAATACCTACTCCAGGGGAAAGAGAACCCTACCCCACTCCAGGCTGCAGGAAAGCAGCATCTCAGCACAGCCCCACACCCTCCAGCACCAGCTGGAGCCTGGCAGTGTGAGGTTGGTTGGAGAGACCTCAATAGGTTGGCTTCTCCTTGTGTGGTTGGGATCTCTTCCTACTGAGGTGTTTCATGAGGTTGTGTGTGTCTAAATCCAGCTGGGTTTGTTGCCTCAACAGCATTTTCCTAGTTAGGAACACATCTGGAACATGGACTGCACGTGGGCTCTGGCAGGCTCAGGGCTGGGTGGGTCTGCAGGCACCTGTATGGTCTTAAGTTATCCTTGGAGTCTGAATGATGTTGTGGAAGAACCTGAATTGTGGTTTGCTGGTTGGATTTGATGATCTTGGATTGTCTATACCAATCTTAATGGTTCTATGACTCTGTAAGCTGCCTACAGAAATTTCTGTGGGATTGCCTGAAGAGGCTAAAAGCAATAATCATGGGGTATTTCTGTTATTGCAGAGGAAGTGCATTAGCAGCCTAGAGTTTCAGGTTTGGGGGGTGGGAGGGGTGTGAAATTCCCCAGATGGATCCTTGCAGAGCCACGTGCAAGTCTGGCAGTGGCTCCATGATCTTCCCTTGTTGGGAATGGCAAGACTTGGTTGACTTGCAGAATTTTTTGCCTGAGCCATCCTGGAAAAAACCCCACCCAGCCAAAGGGCTGTGTGGAAAGCTAAAGGGAGTATTTTAGTCTGTTGAGCCTCCAAGGGAGTTCAAGCAACCTAAAGCAGCTTGGGAACCTGGAACATATTGGATGCAAATGGCAGCCCATATGTTCAGGGACATTAATTGCCAAATCTCAAAGAGCAGCTTAGTGACCAGGGCACAGCTCATGCTTGGGCACCTCATCTCTTGTCAGCTGTTCCTTGGGTTTCTTCCACATTGATACCACAATATCACCTGACCTGGATGGTCCCCAGTGTTGTGAGAGCTGCACAACCCTAAAATATTAGCCAGTTTTCCAAAATATGGCATCTGTACATGCCAAGCATACAGATGGTACCTGATATAATGGGAATTACAGGCACAAAATAGATGGGTGAGGAATTTCATTATTCATCTCTGAAAGGTGGATCTGCTCAGATGATCCAGCTGGTGGCTTCCCTGAATGGGAATGATACTGGACTCTGGAAAGAAGGAGTTGGAAAGATATCCAATAAGTCATGCTGGTTGAGAAGGGAGGAAATGAGAGGTGTACCAGGGAATCCTCCTGGCTGAGGCTGATTCTGAGCCTCCCGTGCAGGGAGGGGCAAGGCCAAAAGGAGTAGGTGGTTTTCTTCTACAAGAACCAAACAAGGGAAGGAGGATAACATATTGTTTTCTCTGGAAAACAAAGACTCATCTCTGGTTCCAGTTATTTCAGGGTGGTCTGGCATGCCCAGCTCTGGTGCAATCCATTAGTCCAGGTCCTTTTATTCCCTCTGCCCTGTGCCTCTCTCACCTGGCTGTAGAGAGGGAGTTTTTCTCTCTCTGAGATCAAATTTTCTCTGCTTCCAGCAGGCAGCCAGCAGCCGGAGCCTCCTCAAGCTGGCAGTTATGGAGGTGAAGTGGATTCACTTGGTGGTCCTCATCCTCTTCCTCCTCTCTGTTGCAATGACAGGATGCTTCCTCTGGCAGTACAGCCTCCCCAAGGTGGAGCCCAGTGAGTAATCATCCTGCAGCTTGGTCATGTTTTGGCACAAAACATTTGGGAAGCCTTGTGAAGGAAAAAAATTGTGGGGAAAAAAAAAAATAAAATTGTGAAGCCAATAAATGCCTTGTGCTCCCCATGTGGGAATTTTTCCCCAGGAAGCATTGACCCACACAGCACACAGGTTTATCTCCTCCTGGATGGAGACAGAGAGGAGATTATTATTGGGCTGATGGAGTACCATGGAACTCTGCTGGTCTCCAGGGAAGCTCCATTCTTTCTGGCACTTACCAAGCTTAATTTATATACAAAAGAGACAATTGATTTTACATTATCTGTCTTTTATTTTAGCACCCTGTTGTAAAAGTCACTCCAGAATGGATTTTTGTTTTATACCTCACCACGTGCTCCAGTTTATGAGCTTGCTTCCCATGATCTTAGATCTTTGAGGTGGCTCAAGCCCCCAGCTCACATTAGGATTCCCTTATGTTGGTTATAGAAAACTCAACAGAAGAGACTCAAGGCCAGGTGGGATGGAGCTTGGAGGAACCTGGTCTAGTGGGAGGTGTCCCTGGAACAAGATGATCTTTAAGATCTGTTCCAACCCAAACATTCTATGATTCCAGGCCCAGGCATGAAATACACACACTGGAACTGGATCAGATGTTTAAGGAGCCCTAAGATGGCACAAAATCCCCACTGAAGTTGCAGAAGGTACCTCACAGACCCTGCATTTTTTCACTGAGGATCAAAGGCTGCCTTTGGGCTCTTGGGTATCCACACCTACTCATCTCAAAGTTTTCAGAGTGCCATTTCTCACCTGTGTGTCCAACGCTTCATGCCCAGCTGGGAAGCAAAAAGATAGATCAGCATTTTGTTGACAGCTCACAGAGCAGAGCTGTGTTTATGAACACCTTGGCATCAACTGGGAAAACCCTAACAGCCTCCAAGTAAGACAATCCCCATCTCTCACTCCATTTAAAAGTCTTTGCTTGCCACAGAAATTTAAGCTCTGTCTCTGGTGTGTGCAGGACACAGAGAATTCAGAAGGCACATGAGACAGGAGGTGTAGGGCCAATCACCTGCTCTTACAGTGCTGGATTTCAGGTGGCACTCACAATTCCCCCATTTTCTGAGGTTCCAATATGCATGGGACAAGTCTGTCCTCCTGAATGCAGGCTCCCATCTTCCCCCACCCATAGGCAGGGCACCTCCAGGGGGTCCAAAGCCACTCTTGGGTAGCACAGAGAATCTTCTGCAGCCCCAGATCTTTAGTCCTGCAGGTTGCAGTCAGTGGAAGCCCAATGCATCTCCTGTCCATCCCATGTGCTGTATCTCATGTTGGACTAAGCAGTAACAGAGCACAAGGAGCTCTTTAAATCCTGGTTCCTGTGAAATAGAAGCAATCCAAGATTGTCCCTTCACCCGGGCAGGAGTTGCCTTCAGCTTGGGACAACGCAGGCAAGAAAGGTCGTGAGGAAGGTAATAAGTTACAGCTTGGTAGTGTGTTTAGGAAAACCACAAACACTCTTTGAAATGTTTTCCAGGCCCATCAATGATGGAAGCAAAGTCAGAGGCTGTGCAGATGTGTCCCCGCTACCCGGAACCGGTACCACTGGACCATCCCATCCCCATTCTGAAGGAGGCATTGGAGAAGGTCTGTGAGTATAATGGAACAGAGACAGAGCTCATGAGTGCTTTTCTGAAGGGATACAGGGGACAATATGTATTTTGCCCCTGAGCATCTCTGGGGAAGGAAGTGGGAAACTGAGGAGGTGAATCTGGAGCTGGGTGTACAGAACAGGTCAATAATCAGTTCTATCAAAAGGGTAAGATATGATGAAGAAATATTATGGTGTCCCCACCATATGAAGGACATGGACCTCTTGGAATGAGTTCAGAGAAAGCCACGAATATGATCCAGGGGCTGGAGAAGCTCTGGTCTGAGGAGAAGCTGAGGGAGCTGGGACTGGTCAGCCTGGAGAAGGGAAGGGAAGACTCCAGAGACCTTAGAGCTGCCCCCCAATCCCTGCAGGGAACCCACAGGAACTTTTTTTGCAGAGGGACTTTTCATGAGTATCCAGTGATAGGAGAAGGGGGAATGGTTCTAAACTGAGGGAGAAGAGGTTCAGACTGGATCTTAGGAAGAAGTTGTTCAGCAGGAGGTGCTGAGACTCTGGAACAGATTGCCCAGAGAAGCTGTGGCTGCCCCCTCCCTGGAGGTGTTCAAGGCCAGGTTGGATGAGGCTTGGAGCAACCTGGGCTGGATGAGAGGTGTCCCTGCCCATGGCAGGAGCTTGGAGGAGATGAGCTCTGAGCTCCCTTCCACCTCAGCCATTCTAGGATTCTATGAAATGGCATTAACAGGTGTCATGGGATACGGGAAAATCTGGATCTTTTTCTCATACATCTTTGAACCTAAAATACTACTGCAAAGAACAGATGTGTACAGTACAACTTAAGAAGCAAGGAAATAACAATTATTAGGGTTTAGCATTTACATTCCTCTCCCAGGTGGCCATGAAGCCTGAAAGAAAGATGCTGAATAGTTCAGCACAAACAACTCAAGGGAACAGTACCATTAAAATATTTTCATTTACCAGAATATTTAGGAAGAAAATCATTCTTGGGTGCTTGGAAATAAGGAGAGCTGATGGTCTGGGTCTTCTCCAACATCTCACAGACCAGGTGCATTATAGAAGCCTTTGTTTAAACATTCATAACTTCCCACCTTTCCACAGGTAGACACGATGCTGCGCCAAAGGCTTCAGAGCTCTGGTGTCCCTGCCATGTCTGCCATCGTTATCTACAATGACACTGTGCTCTGGACAGGCAACTTTGGGAAGAAGAATGGTTCAGACCCCTTCTCAGTGGTGCCCAATGAGTACACTATTTACAGGTGAGACAGATGTACCACAGGGGTGAGGGTTGGAAAAAGAGGAGATACAGACAAGGAGAGCTGATGTCTGGGGATGGAGCCACTGTCACAAGTGGCATCGATGGGCTCAGGTCCACTGCAGAAACCTCTTCTACTTTACTCTGATGCTTCAGCTACTTCCTAAATGATCATATGTTTGTGGCTTACTGAGTGGTTTACTTTTGAGGTTTTGTTGTTTTCTTTTTTTTCATTTTTAATTTGATCTAAAAATACTTTAAACTGAAATAGCAATGACCATCCTGAAGAAGCTGAGAACTCCTGACATAGAAATGTCTCCAGGAGACGTAGGGCACGAATCTGGAGACTGAGACCTGACAGAGATTTTGTGAGAAGTGAGGAGACAGGGCCAGTTCCAACCCAAACCATTCCATGGGCAGGGACACCTCCCACCAGCCCAGGGTGCTCCAAGCCCCATCCAACCTTCAACACTGCCAGGGATGGGGCAGCCACAGCTTCTCTGGGAAACCTGGGCCAGGGGCTCAGCACCCTCACACCAAACAATTTCTTCCCCATCTCCAACCTCAATCTCCCCTCTCCCAGGTCAAAGCCATTCCCCCTCATCCCATCCCTCCAGGCCCTTGTCCCCAGTCCCTCCCCAGCTTTCCTGGAGCCCCTTCAGGCACTGGAAGGTGCTCTAAGGTCTCCCCATTGCAGCCTTCTCTTCTCCAGGCTGAACACCCCCAACTCTCTCAGCCTGGCTCCAGAGCAGAGCTGCTCCAGCCCTCCCAGCAGCTCCAGGGCCTCCTCTGGACTGGCTCCAACAGCTCCCTCTCCTTCTGGATGTTGGAGGCTACAGAGTTAAATAAAAAAATAGCCAAACAAAACAAAAATGGAACACACACACACATACACACACACAAACACAAAAAAAAAAAAAAAAAAAAAAAAAAAAAGTCTTTGCTTTAAGATCTATTTTCAGTGATTTATAACTGTGCTATAAGTGAAACTTACAGGCTGCACTCTGACTGTCAAATGTCCTCAGAATAAACCGTTTGGGGAAGTTTCAGCAGCTCTGATCTCTGATTGCCTTTTTTCCCCCCTTCTCTATGGTGGGAGAATCCCTGCACAGATGACCTCACTCCACTTCTTCTTCCAGAACCACTGATCCATATCATGTTTTCCAGTGTCATAAAGTGATTTGGGTTGGAAGGGACTGAAAAGGTTAATCAGTTCCTACCATCCTGCCACAGACAGGGTTGGAGGAACCCGTCCCTGGGTGGGTTTGAACCACCAACCTTTCAGTGAGCAGCCGAACGGGCTCACCCATTGCGCCACAGAAACCCCAAAATTCACATTTTTTGTTGGTCATTATTGATGGTCAGAATTACAACAGTGTCTGATTGTCTTGGAACACCTGACTGTAATTCCTAATTAATGAAACTTTTCTTAGCAAATGATTTCACTCCCAGACATCTCCTGCCTGGCCATGAATCTCAGTTCTAGTGGCACAACCCGAGTGCCCCTCGTTTCCAGAACCCAATAAAACAGAACCAGAGTCCTCCACCAGAAAACACTCTGTAAATTTGATTGTGCTCAGAATCAATTAGTGGCCAAGCATCAATTAATCAATTGTGGCCAAGTGTCAATACTGAACATTCCAGTGAAATATTTTGTATTTGCTAAGCAATAATTTACCAAATATGTCATCTGATGGATACTAAGTGAACAGGAAAAGTTCTGTAGCCCACTGCATTATTTGGGACATACTACTGAAGGTTGTGTTGCAGTCCATATTCATCCTTCTTAAATGCATTTTAGCCATTCCCTTCTGAATGAGGAAAGGTGTTGTGTGTAAACCTCCAGTCAGTGGGTCAGCTGAGGGCTCTCCTGTAGTCACCATCATGATTAATGAGTTTCTTAATGAGTCATTTCTATGAATGTCCTTTCCTTAACAGAATTGCCAGTGTCTCCAAGATCTTTCCCACCATCATGTTATACAAGATGTGGGAGGAAGGAAAAATCACTTCTCTCGATGACCCACTGGAACGTTACGCCCAGAACTTCGTTATTAAGAACCCTCTGGGAAGGTTCAGGGAATCAGAGCAGAGGTACACAGCAGATGGGATGGTTTTCTCAGAAAAAGGTTCAATGCCACTGAAGCCATCTCCTGTCACCCTACGCAGAATGGCCAGCCAGCTCTCAGGTGAGACAGCACCCAGAGCTTCCCCTCTGCCCATCACTATGCCACCTGAAGAGACCTCAGACAGAACTATCCAAATGCCAGGGATATAAAATTTTGCTGTGGAGGCCATTTCTCAGCAGGTACCCAGGATCTTTGCATGTCCCAGAGGTCAGGCAGGACCCCTGGAAGAAAGCTGCCAGGAGCTTCATGAAGTGCTAAAAGGAAACTCTTGTCCAGGCCACCTGCTAGGAAGGTGGTCAAGCTGCACACTGGGTTGGGGAATTGGAAAAAATTAGAAAAAAAAATTGGAAAAAAAAAATTTCCCCGTGCAAGGTGAATGTATAGTTCTTTCACCACAGTAGCATGCCCTGAAATCAGGCTCCAGTTGCAGAAGATTTTGTACTCCAGCCCAGAATGTTCCCATTGGTCTGAGATGTAGAGCTGTGGGTCCAAGTGGCACCAAACTTCTTCGCTTTGAGCAGATAGACCTTGATGGCTGAGCTAAATTTAGCTGTCAGTGTGGTTACTGATCTGAGATTCCTCAGCTATTAATAGCTCTTTACTTGCTGACAGCAGACTATTAATCTGCTGCTGCCTTAATAATTGGGTAACTCTGGCATTCAGGCAGAAGGAGATCACAGGACTCCAGAGAGCTTTAACCTTTCTCAGAAATACAGTTGCCAATATTTGACCCAGAGATTTCAGGATTTAATGGCCAAAGACACTGTGCTGACATCTCATGTGGCATTTTAATTAGATTCTGTAGCACCTGCATTATTCTGGACTGAAATAAATACCTAAGGGGCATTCAGGACCTAAGATCAAAATAAGATGTGTTTAAATGGCAGTATCTCAAGATAGGGAACAGCATCACCTGGGGCACCATCAAAGCAAGAGTTCCCCAGAATGGAATGAAATGACTGAAATTTGGAAACCAACAGACAAATAACCCAAAGCAGAAAGAATCATCTGTGCACAACTAACTCAGCCAGCCTGACTGTGTCCTCAGGGACACCAACTCTGCCTGGTCCCCTCTGACACTCAGGGGTACCTGAAACTTCTCTGGCTGTTTTTTTGGGGGGGTTTTGTTGTTTGTTTTTTCAGACTGTGGCCCATATTTCCTAGGCCAACAACCAGCTTGGACCTGGACAATTTAGTAGAAGGAGCAGCATGGTTTCAAAATCACAACTGCAAATCGAATTAAAGTTTAGGTCCCGTGTTACATTTCCCATCTGTCAAAAAACAAAAAGGAACAGGTTCTGCTGAGCATTAACATCAAAGCCACTGCATGATATCTTGCAAAGTGGTTTTCATCTAAATTCTACCAGTGGAAGCTGCTCTATAATATATCCTCATTATCTGGGCTTGGCTTTTCTACATTGCATATTACAAAATAACAGTAAAGAGTTTTCTCCTCGACACTTGATGAGTTCATTGCTAGAGGGGAGCTCCAGCTTGTTAGGGCTGTGATTGTCACATCCATATGAACGCCAGGCTGAAATCCTATTGTAAATTTTTAACAGCCTGCTTGTCACATCAATTAGCAGCTCATGGGGTATGAATCAATGACTGTGGGTTCTTTCTGTTATGGTCACACCTTCCCTGGTTTCTCCTTTCTAATGAACCTCAGGAGAGACATTGCTGTGCTCTCAGGTGCTGGTTGAACTCTCCCAAGGATACATTTTCTTTGCTGCCTCGTGGCAAGTAGGAACTGAAGAAGCCCATTGCCTACGGGAAGATGCTCAGTGCATCTCTTACCTGGTCATCCAGCTGCACAAATAACCACGGAGCAGAAGCAGAAAAAGTGCTCTTGTTCCAGTTCAGATCCCAAGGTCAGAGCAATTGAGGAAACCAGGTGTTGCTGCTCCAAAAGCCCAGGGCCTCCTTCAGCTCTGCTGTGACCAAGCACGTGCTCACTGAGCAGATGATTGCAAGTCATTTTTCTGTCCTGCACCCTTCCTGATTTCCTCCTAACCTCTAAATCAAAGTCAGCTGTAAACTGGAATGAGGATTTCAAGCCAGATGTAATCCAAGTTCCGGACTTGGCGAGCCATAGATCCTGTGCAAAGGAACTGTGGCACTTTAAAAAGTCCTGGCCAAAAGTTTTTAAGGAATCTACGTTTGGTGTTGTGGAATTGAATGTGAAGAGAATTTTTTTCTACTTTCAGAAACCCTAAATAAGTGTTGCTAAATATGAAAAAAGGGAGAGGAAAAAAAAAAAAAAAGAAAATATTTTAAGCCAAGCCTGAAATGGTTCCAAGAAGTTCAAGTCTCTTGTAGTGAGGTGTCAGAACAAAAAAGTGTTTCAAGGGGTTGTGGCAAATCCTTTTAGTCAAGGGAATATAGTCATATGGAAATCTGAATAGGGATTTCCCTAGCACCCATCTGCCCTTCTCTTCAGAAATACCCATGGGCATGGAGGGCATTTTTAGTCATTCCTCAAGGTACTTCCAGTGAAATGTAGCAACCCAGAGTTGGTGCTGGGGTAGAACTTCCCCAGACTGAGTGCTCCATGACTTGGATGCTGTGTCCAGCCCAGGGTGGCCAGGTCCATCATTGCTGTTTCCATCTTTCCAGGGACTCTTACCTTTTTCTCTCTTCACCAAAGTTTCCTGGGCCTTGATTTGGCTCAAGGTGTTCATTTCTCTTTTCTCTGCACAGGTCTGCCCAGGAGGCTGCGTTCCACCAGCCTGCTCTGGAAGGGCAGTACCCAAGAGGCTCTTGCTCTCCTGAAGGATGATGTCTTGGTTGCTGACCCTGGAACCAGGTCAGATACATTCACTTGGGAGTTTTGAGGGCTGGGGTTGTGTTCTCCAACTGGTACCAGCCCCACCTGCCACCTCCATGGCCAATGGATAAAAGGCAGCCAAGGCCAGAGGCTTCAACCATCTACATAAACATTTATCCCAGGCTGGAAAAAAGGGAATATTGGAGGTCCCAGGGGGGGTTTAAGTGTGTGTAGAGTCTGACTGAGAAGCCAGGATGAGGCAAAATAATCTTCTGTGGTTAGGTCCAATGGGCCTTAAATTGTGAGAGATGCAGATTTTCAAAAGTGGAAATGCATGTTTATTTCTCTGGTTTAAACCATCATAGATTTTGCCTAAAATCATTCTAGGGAGAGATTTGCATGTCTCTAAATTATCTGTGAGTTCCATTAATGATTGTCCCAATTTATATTGCCTGTTAGGAGTCTGTTACCTGAGCTGCAAACCAATACATGAACATGTCTGTCAAGCAGACTGTAGATAAGGGAAAGGATTCAAATTAACCAGAAAATCTTTTTAAGTCTGCAAAATTTGGGGGGGATAAAATTAGATTCAGAAATATTTTTCCTAGAGTTTCTGAGGATTCTTGGTGAGGATGATTTGAAGTTTGCAGGCTTAGAAAAAGCCTTGGCCACCTTCTATTCTGTCCCATGTCATGTAGGTTAAAATAGATGTTCCTTAAAGGATTTTAAGACCTAAACTTCATCATCTTCTTTGGTATTTATATTATGCTCACCATTAAGATACATAAGGACATCCAGCCATAGTCTCTCAACCCCTCATTACTTGACATCTTGACAGTTTTAACTCAGTTTCCCTGTTCCCAGAGATATAGTTCACAGCTGAGAGATCATTCCTCCTAAAGAAAATCACCATTCATTGTTAGAGAAATTTTAACATTTTTTTTCTGGGTATATTGAATTTCACCTTCATTTCAGACACAAAATTTGAGATCCAGAATGTATTTATACACTCAAATGGTATATATACTTTCATTTGGTTGGATGGACTGGAAATTCTTGACGTGGTACCAAAAAAAAAAAAAAAAAGTTGAAAATATCATGAATTTTGAGAATGTTCTTGAAAATAAGTTGCCCATTCAGGTCTTCATGCCATTAAATTTCATTCAATTATGAAGACTTAAATCACACTATGGATATTATAGATTCAAGCATGCTGCTGTATCTAATGACTCAACAGTGCTGAATGCTGCTTTGTAGACTTCTAAGTGCTTTTTAAGTGCTTTTGCCATCTTAAGGTAGCTTAGGTGCTTAAGTAATTGTCCCATGTTAAATCTCCAAAGTGGCTTACCTGGGATTTGGAGGCTTTTAAAGGTAAGCACCTGGAATTCTCAACTCTGCTCTTAAAAAGAATAGATATATGCTTTGGAGAATAGCTCAAAACAACAGGCCAGGATGTGCACACACACATAGGGGTTTGCATAAGTGATTGTTGGGGTTTTTCAGCTTGCCATGTCCAGCCCTTGTTCTGTGCACAGTGGTTAAACAGCTCTGCTGCTGCTGCCGTCAGAAAATTCACCTTCTGGACTTACCAACAAATCAAGAGGCCACCATTCAGGTTTCCTCCATTTTTTCATGAGGTTCTATGATTCTCTGCTCTCTCCTTAGCGTGTCACCTGAGAAAATGACACTTTTTCCCTGGAGGAGACACTGGGTTTTTGGGCAGCCATCCCCACACCTCTTCGCTGAGGCCAGCCTGACCCAGACATATCCCTCTTTCTTTTCAGGTGCCACTACAGCAACTTGGCCTTCTCCCTGCTGGCACACGTGCTGGCTGACCACGCTGCTGAGGGACAATACCAGCGATGGATCTGGGAGAACATCCTGGACCGCCTGGGCATGGAGGACACCGGCTTCGACATCACCCCCCCCATCCGCTCCCAGATGGCCGTGGGCTTCTACAGCAGCCAGCAGCCAGCCCCCCTCTATGACCTGGGCTGGTACAGACCTTCTGGCCAGATGTATTCCACTGCTGCTGACCTTGCCAAGCTGGCGATGGTCTTCCTAGGCACCTACCACCGTCGTCTCCTGGAGCCTGAGACTCTGAAGACCATGCTGACCCCCCTGCTCAAGTGCTCCAAGGAATATTTTGCTAACAAGACGGGCACGCCCTGGGAGATCAATGAGCAGCTGGGGTATGATGTCATTAGGAAGGATGGTGACCTGGATGGTTATTCAGCTACCTTCTCCCTCATCCCCAAGCTCCGTCTGAGCTTCATCGTGCTGATGGCCGGGCCCAGGCCTCAGGGTGGGGATTTGGTGGCTCAGACCTATGAGCATCTTATTCCTGCCATGGAGACAGCATTCAGGGGGGCAGAGAAAAACCTGATTCCTCCTCCAAATCCAGGCCCTTATGTTGGCTACTATACCTATTCCAACTTGACTTTCTATGAGATTAAAGTTGGACCTGGTGGGGTGCTGGTCATGCAGCAATTTGGGCCTCATGTGGAAGAGCTGATTCCTGAAAAATACCGGACAATCAAGCTCCAACACTTGGAAGATCGTGTTTTCCAAGTGGTTTTTGACAAGGAGTTCCCATGTGTTCTGCACCTGGGCTCTGCCTCTATCTCACTGGAGACCCAGAACGGGCAGCTTTTCAATTTTTATCCGTTTGATAGGAAGGGTTTATCTCCTGGTTTTGATGCATCAGGGCTGAACACCTACAACGTGGTGCGGGTGCTCCGCAAGCCCATGTTCTACAGCTAAATGGCACCTCTGCTGCTCTGGCCACTTCTCAGAGGAGGTTCCAAATCTGAGTCTCACCAGACTCTCCTCTCTGTGGCTTCATGGATGCCATTTAAAAGGGAAAGCTGGTGGCAAGTCACTCTTTTGCCCGAGAAATGTGTCATATCCCACTTCTGAAATTTTTTCAGTGGCTTCTGGTTGATCCCCAGCAGTGCACAAGGGGCCAGGTGGCAGCTGGGGATGGATGTGGAGAGAAAGAGGTGGGGATGTGCTGGGGGGTGGTGTCTGGATGCCATAAAAAAAAAACCAACAACCAACAAAAATCCACCAAACAAAACAAACAAGAAGAAGCTAACAAAAAAACCAAACCAAACAAAAAAAACCAGCACTTAAGTCTCCACATTTACACTGTCTGTTTGATGAACATCCAGATTACTGACTGCTATCATCAAAGGGCTCAGAATTCCCTGTGTCTCTCAGAAAATCTCTCTTCTTCTGCCCAAGGTTTTTTCTAGGGCTCTTCAGGAGCCCACCTATCATAAGCACACTTGGAAGATTCCTCACGTGGGTTTTCCAAAAGCATTATGTGCTGGGAAGTGGCACTGGCCTCATCCCAGGCCCTGCTGGTGATATCTGGGCAGCAAGGGTCCATTTCTTTCCTAAGTCCCAATAAGAAAACTGTGGAAAAGAGCAAAGAGCAACGTGGCCACGGCTTGGCTCCACGGAGTTCTGCAGAAGTGGTGGTCACACAAAGGCTGTTGAACTCTGAAGTTTACTCCTCTGAGTAGGGTGAACATAGATTGCTACACCCCAGCTGGGCTCAGGTCTGTGGCACTGTGTAGAGCCATGGTTCAGCACAGGAGTGATTGTGTATTTTATGGGAAGTTTGGGCAGGGGGGGTGTGGACATGTACCCCCTGTGCTTATATGTGAGAGGGGATGCTGAGGGACAGTGCACTAGAAATACATTCAGGACAGGTACATTCAGCCCCCTGCAAAGCCACCAGTGCATTTTCTTCTCCCTCCTTGTGCCCACTCAGTGGCAAGGACAGATGATTTGTCATTGATGAATGTGATGAATGACCTTATCACCATGAGGAGAACAGTGTCAGACATGAGTGCAAGGCAGGACAAGTGCCACTGGCTGAGGAGTCCTGGCTCCTGCAATGCCCCTTCCAGTTTAGGAGAGGATTGTGACTGCAGCCCTAACTGGAGCCTGAAATGAAAGCAAGCAGAGAGTCAGTGCAAGATAACTCTGACCTTGACATGAACAGCCAGGCTGTGTGGTGCTGCCTGCACAGCATGGACATCCTGCAGGAAATGCAAAAAAAGTGCATGCTAGGACAACCCAACACACTTCAAGGTGCATGTTCTCCCCAACCATAACTGGTACGAGGTTGGATCCTCTTGTAGTGACCTCCTCCTGCTGCTTGTCTACACAGTGGGGACATGGCTCAAAGAGGAGGAGAAAATAAATCTCCCTGCCTCCCATCTCTCTTCCTGCCCCTCAGTGTTTTTTCCCTGTGTGCAGTTCTTCTGCTTCAGTTTTGGGTAGAGAGACCGTGGCTGAGAGCTCTGCCTGGCAAACTCAGTCCCCTGCCTCTTTTTTCAGGCAATGTCAGTTCCCTGGTGACCATGTGAAATCATGTAAACCTTGCCTTGCAAGCAGTCATGGTTCCCATAATTGGTGTTGGTACTGGTTCCCTCCAGTATGGGTTCCCCCCAGACTTTGTGGGTGATCACCTTTGTGGGTGCAACCTCCTCTGTTCCAAGTGTTTGCTCTGGGTTACAGCAACACCAATAAACTCGGTGCAGATTCTTGCTGCTGTCAGGTGTGATGGTGCCCAGGTCCCTTGCATGACATTTGATTTCCTGTCGAGATGCCTCCACGTGCCTGACACAGCAGTGCTCTCCAGACTTTTTGCTTCCCAGATGTAATATCTGATTGCAAGACACCTGAGCAGTCTAACCCTGCTCTTCTTCAGTAAGGACTAAGTGCCAGTTTTGGGGCTGTTCTTCTTGCTTTGGAACAAAAGAAGTGATTGCTTACCCATCAGCTACCTTGAAAAACTTCCATGAAAATTTAGGATTTATATCCATGAAACTCCCTGGTCAGGGTGAAACATCACACTGGACTCTCTGATGGAAAGGTTAAGGTGTTTTACTCTTCCATCAGTAATGCAGACATTAACAAATTTTTCCTTTTCTGGAGAGTCACCCTCAAACCTGGACACTGACACTTCTTGGTCCCCTTGGTCCTTCCTCTAATAGCAAAGTGCAATTCTTTGCTCTTCATAGTGTGACCTCACACCCGCAGGGACCTCATCCCCCCAACCCTGGGGACATTGGGAAGGTCCACATGAGCCTCCTACACTCCTTTAGTGTGGGCAGGAGAGGAGCCCTGGTTTGCAGAGGAGAAAGGAAAACTTGGGATGCCTGTCCAGAGGATCTGGGAGAGGCAGGAGAAGGTTGAGTTTCTGAGGACCCTCCGGGAGCAGCCAGAATCACAGCTGAGTCAATGCTACAAACACAAAGGGACAACTTCTTTTTGTCACTTCATGCCCAGCAGTGTCCCAAGAAGAGCAGAATCAGGTGACTCCCAACAGCAGGTGCTTTACTCCAGCTTTAACAGTTCCTCACAAACTTCCCATTTTAATACAGAACCTAAGTTCCCATCCTGAGTAATTTTTTTTTAAGCATTTCTCTATGCTTGTTCCTAAATTAGAAAACATCCTGATGTTATTTCACCTCTCAGAGACTGGCTCAAACAATGGGGATATCAAACATGCAAAGAGCTACCCAGCTGCTCTCTTTCACAGAGGTGTCCTTTAAAAGGTGTCTAGATGTGTCATGTGTTTAAAAATCTTTTTCTAAGTACTCACCAGGGAACCAAACAAATGGAATATGCTTCATTAGCATTCCCAGCATCAGAAAGAGACAAAAGCAACACTCACTTCAGGAGCTGCTTCAGGAAACCAAGCTCTGCTCTAAGGAGCATTGGTGAAACCACATCAAATTGTAACTGGGGCCCTGAAAACTGGGTTTAGTCTACAAGTTAAGATACTCTGGGCCACTAAGAATTAGAATAATCTGAAAAAACATAAACAGCTACTTGAGCTAGTCCCTTAAGTACCTTCCTGCTCACTGGGATTTAATGACTTGAGTCAGTAAGAGTGAATTCATCCCATTTTAAAGCAGATATTTAGAACAAGCTGATAAATCACCTATTTATCAGACTCCAGGTGGGTGAGATGGACCCAACTCTTGCTAGCACAAGCATGTCTTCAGTCAGAGGTCAAACACATTCAGAACCTGCCTGCCAGATAAGGGCAAGTCCTCACCTTGCAGCATCAACGTTCCCCAGAAGATTCTGAGGGTCACTGATTTACAGAGCATGAGTTGAGACATTTCCTTCCCTTTTGGAAGAACTCCACCTTCAGGCACATCAGCTCAAGTGAGGATGACATCAAGCTTCAAACTACCTTTTGGAGACAGCAGTTGACCCCTAGAGCCTTCATTTCTTCATCCTTCTCTTCAGCCAGAGCAGTGTGGCCCAGTTTGTTCTGTTTCCATGATGGGAGGAAGATGATGGTGTCTGCCTGCAATCACCACCTGTGCAGGACTCAGAAAACAAGGATGAAGCCAGGCTAGCAGGGACTGAGCCTCACTGCCAGAGTCTGAAAGTCTATGAAACACTAATCCTTGAGGAAATCCTTGTTTTCCTCTGCTGAAATGTATTGATGTTCTTGTCACAAGGGATGTGTTGAGTCCCTGTGATATCAATACAAGCTTTTTGACTTTTCAGTTCCTCAGAAGCTTGAAGGATTTGTTTAAAAAAAAAAGTCAGCATCCACCCTTGAAGAGAGAGAAGAGATTAAGAGAGCTGCCAGGTCAAAGCCAGTCCCAGTCTTCTTTTCACCCATAAAAACCAACAAATGTTTAAGTACTTCACAGCTAGCAGGGAAGCTTCAACATGTACTGCTATCAGGTGCCATTCTCACTCTAAACAAGGTTGTAAATTCTCTAACTGCAAAGGGTAGGAGCCTGTTTGCAACTTTAATCCTTTCCTGTCCAGTCACTTCTGCCTTTCGGAAGAGGCTGACATCTCATGGCTGGGTTTGCTGAGCTGCACATCAGCAGCCACAGAGCAAATAGATGCCAGGAAATCTCTGACACTGTCTCCAGAGAAGTGAGACCATCTCCATTTCCATGTAAGAGGCATTTGTGCAGCCCAGATGAGCATGAGCTGTTGGATTAATGTGACAATGACTCTCTGAAGGGCTCGTCCTTGCAGGCATATCACCCACTCTAGTTCACCAGGTAAAATCCCTCTTTTGCATGACAAAGCTCCTGGTTTCAGGCCCATCTGACTTTTGGGCTCCTGATCTCTTGACTCTAGAGGCCACACTCTGTGGGCAGTTGCCAATACCAATAGGAGACAGGGCTGGTACCCGAAGTCCAGTGTGAAAACCTGAACCCAAGTGAAAAGCAGCTTGTAGTGGTATCCTGACCAGTGCTTCCCAAGGCAGGGACTGCACACCCAACTCCTGGCAGCAGCCATTAAAATCACTCTGTTCTCCTCAGAAGGGGCTGTAGATGATCAGATTTGTGTCTGAACTCAATATGAAGCTCCTTAGCAGGGTGTGGACACCCTGGAAGAAGCTGTGCACCAGGTCTGCCCAATGGACACAAGAGCTCCACAGAAGTCTCTGCCTCAGAATCACAGAAACAGAGAATTGTCACAGTTGAAAAAGACCTCTAAGACCACCACAATCAACTGTCAACACCACCACCCCCCCAATAAAATATATGTATCAATATCTGTATCACCCACTAGAGCATATCCAGAAGTGCCTCATCTACATGGTTTTTAAATACCTCCAGGGATGGTGACTCCACCATCTCTCTGGACAGCCCTGACTGCTCTCTCAGTAAAGAAATTCTCCCTCAGCTCGAGTCTAAACCTTCCCTGGTGAAATTTTGGGCCATTTCCTCCAGTCTTATCGTTGTTCACTTGAGAGAAGCCCATCCACAGTGGCCAAACACCACGCAGCATGTCATGAGCACCACTACATGGAAGTCAAAAGGAACCAGGAAATGAGAGAGAAAGTGTGAACCAAAACCAGAGCTCAGAAGTGGAGAGGTTGGGCTGTGAAATGCTGTTAACAGTGTCCATCTGGATTTCCAGGGACCCCAGGCAAAAAAGCTGCAGACTGTTAGGTGAGGGATTGCTCCAGTGGGACACGGTGGAGTGGAGCTCAAAGCATCTGATGCTTTTTAAGCAGGCATTCAGCTTGGTTCTCCTATTGTGGAATATAATGACTGAAAAGTGCAACAAATTGACCACAAAAGGCCATTACCCAGCAGGGACTGGAGAGCCTGGAGAAAGACAAAGGATTCCACATGCCCTAGAAAGAAAGAAGAAATCTGCTGGCCTTATGCTAAACACCAGGACTCAATGTAGGGATAAAGAAAATTAGGTCTCAGGGTCTTCAGGGTGGAAGGAAAAGGGAAAAACAAGCATGGAGCCCAAGACCAGCTCTTCTTTTTGCTCCCAGTGGAACTTTTCCCTCTGTTGCCATGGTCTGAACAAGGCGGTGTGGCACCTGGGCCTCTGAAAGCCGTGAAGAGCTGCCCAGATTTGGGCTTGGTAGGATTTGTCCTGGTTTGAGTGTCCTTGAGGAACTGAGGGAAAGTGTTTTGGATCACTGTGAGCCTGAAAGTCAATTCTTCTTGGTAATATGAACGAGGCATTTCCATATTATTCCCTTAACAGGCTGTAGCCGAGGACTGTTTTCATACGTCGGGGCAGTTTTATTCAAAACTTGCACAGTAGGCAGCATCCCAGGTATATATTCCCAGAATACCCCACAAGGGATAGTCTGAGACCCATGGGGGTCCCATGGTGAAGGACTGGTTTACTAACAGCTACAGCTACTTGGAGGACAACTGCTAAGAGGCCAGAGGAATATTAATGACTTGGTACCAGGGAGCACAAGAAGCTGTTGTCAACGGCTGCAAATGGTACCTTGGATAAAACTCTCTCCCCGTAAATTTCTGCAGCCCTTGGACTGGTCCCCAATGTATTCCCATCCTTTGAGGTCTTCTATACAAGATCTGGATGAACAAAGCTAATCTAGTGTAGAAGACACTCTCCTGTTGTGAGTGGGAGGTTCACCATCCACAGAAGTTCCTGTCAGCCCAGGGGCCGGGTTGGATCAGCCCAGTACTTAGAAATGAACAGTAGGAACACTCCTAATCCACTGAGACTTCAACTTTCCTGACAAGCATAGATGGGAGATAAAGACTGAAATCCTCTGCTTGCCTCTCCACTAATCTGTTTTTTGGCTTTGGAGAATTTCTTCACAAGTATTTATGTATTCCCAAGTACATCATAATTATCGTAATTATTTCTTTCCATGGAAAGCAGAGTCATGGA
Organism: Florisuga fusca; assembly: GCA_038090715.1. Classification (NCBI taxonomy): domain Eukaryota; kingdom Metazoa; phylum Chordata; class Aves; order Apodiformes; family Trochilidae; genus Florisuga; species Florisuga fusca. The sequence goes on from JAAWXA010000039.1 coordinate 6,254,272, forward strand.
GGACAAGTGATCAGTGCTACTCATCTCACACCAATACAAAAAAAAAAAGAATCACTGGCCAGTGCCCACCCAGGTACACAGGATTTTGGCAATGCTTGAACCACAATCTCACAAACTTTCCTGGAAACAGAAAAACCACTGCCCATGTGTTTTCCCTTCTGCAAGTCAGGTTCAGCCTATTTATCTAAAAAAAAAAAAAAAAAAAAAAAAAAAAAAAAAAAAAAAAAAAAAAGGCAGACACATCTGGGGTGAGTGCTTGGAGGCCTTCCAGCTGTTCTTGGCTGAAGATCTTAGCTCCATATTTCAGGCAGTGTTGAAAGAGGTCTCACCATGCTCATGTCTTTACAGTGGGAATCAAGGTCACCAGCACAAGCTGGAACACAAAGCTGTATCAGAAGGAAGAGTTTTCTTCTGGCACTGCCAAGAAAAGAGTTTTCTTCCCTAATAGCTGGGCTTGTGCTTTGTCAGGTAGCTGCTTCCCCACCCTTTTCTTTTTTGTAATTCATGAGATACTGTGAAATGCCAGGCAGGCACCAACTGGAATGGAACTACCCTGAGCTCAGGGATGTACAGGCAGTTTTATTAGGTGAATTTTATATGGAGGAGTTTAATAATAAAGAATTTATTTCTATTGTATCTGAGGAACTTTTATAAGCTCTAGACTGTTATTCCCTACCATGGATATAAGGTAAATTCTGACATCTCTGGCAAAGGTAGGCACATCCCTAGAATGTTTTAATTAAAAAAGAAGCAAGCAAAAAACAGGATTTCTGAGTAACAGAGCAGATTTGCTACCACTCCCTGCACCTGAAATACTAGCAAAGTGATTTCTACAGTTTGGATTTCTGAAAGGAGCTGGGGTGTCACCATAAGTCCAGCACAAACTGTCCCACCTGAGGACACCTTGCTTTCAGAACTGCATCCATGATGGTCGTAGGTCCAACATCTTCACCTTTCATACAGAATGTTTTTTCTGGTTTTGACTCATGTCTTTCTAAAAATTTATACCTCCGCTGGGCACTGAGGGAGGGATTCAGAAGCCAGTTTGCTGGGGGTTTTTTTTCTCACCCAACAAACATTCACAATCTCCCTTTTTCCATCAGCTCCAGAGGTGTTGCACGTTTGAACCCTATAACTCAACCCAAGGGAATGAGGCAGAACTGGCACCACACAAGGCACAGATACCCTCAGAGAGGCCGTTTAGATGGCAAAAAGTCTCTCTGTCTTTTCACAGCAACATAAATCTGAGGAGTTGGAGAGGCTGCTGACAAGGAGCTTCCCCACAAAACATCCACGGATCTCCCCCAGCAGATTCCTGACCATCCTGTAGGAGAGCAGTGAGGAAGAGGAGGAGAGAGGAAGAGCAGCCAGGTTCCCCATGGAACCCCAAACATGATACAGTATAGACTCACGGGATATCAGGCTGGTTTGGGTGGGAAGGGACCTTAAAACCCTCCCAGTGCCCCCCCTGCCATGGGCAGGGACACCTCCCACCAGCTCAGGGTGCTCCAAGCCCCATCCAACCTTCAACACTGCCAGGGATGGGGCAGCCACAGCTTCTCTGGTTTAAGGTTCCTTCCTACCCAAACCAGTCTGGGATTCTATGATGACTTTTCTGATCATCTGTGCAACATCACTCTAGGTAAACAAGAACCTACATGAGACCTTTTCCTCATGTTCATCCTGGTCTCAAAATTAGAATTAGAATTTTCCTGGAAAATGTGTTCCACTGCTCTGGGAAGATGTGTCTTGTGTAATCCCACAAAGGATTAATTTAAAATTTCAGGCCAGCCTTCACTGTGTAAGAGCTTTATGGAACCTGGAACAGATCATAATGAGTGTGACCTGCAGCTCCACCTTTTGGAAAAAAACATGAAATCAGTTTTCTAAGTCCAAAATTACTGAGAGAGGGCTAGTCCACTTCAGCAGGTCACAGAAGGAGCTATGGGGAGTGTTATACATGATGTCAAGGAATTTCAACTCATAAAATCCAGACTCAGGGGAGGGGATGATATTCTGAGCCTCCCTCTCTCTCTGAGGAGTGGGTTTACATCAGCTCACTTGTGGGTCCAGATTTCTCTGGGTTTTACCAGAGTGGCAGCAGCTTCCAAGTGGGGTGACAGAAGGTGACCCAAACCATGGTGCAGAGAGCTGGATCTGGAGCACTGACCCTGTTAATCCCCACAGTGCTGCAGGTCAGGGATTTTCAATGGGCAACCCCAGTAAAAGCTGTTGCCTTGCAAGCCCCACGTTCCTCCTGCCAGGGCTGCTATTACATGTACTGCAAATTTTAAGATGTGCTACAAATTCTATGTACTTCATATTCTATGTCCATACTACTCTGTGTACTACAGGGTGGTGCCTATGTACTAAGAGAAGATCCAAGGTGCATCACAGAGGAGATGGAGATAGAACTCCAGAAACCTTGCTCCTGCCACTACAGGTTTGGGGGAAATCTCTGCTGCTGATTCAACACCAGTTCTGGGTTTGTGTCATAAAATCATAGAATTAGCCGGGTTGGAAGGGACCTCAGAAATCATCAAGTCCAACCCTTGATCCACTCCCCCCGGGGTTCCCAGCCCATGGCACTGAGTGCCACATCCAGTCTCTGTTTAAATATCTCCAGGGACAGAGAATCCACCACTTCCCTGGGCAGCCCATTCCAATGTCTGATCACCCTCTCCAGAAAGAAATTCTTTCTAATATCCAACCTAAACCTCCCCTGGCACAACTTCAGCCCATGCCCTCTTGTCTTGCTGGTAGTTGCCTGGGAAAAGAGACCAGCCCCCCCCTGGCTACAACCTCCTTTCAGGGAGTTGTAGAGAGTGATGAGGTCTCCCCTGAGCCTCCTCTTCTCCAGGCTGAACAGCCCCAGCTCCCTCAGCCTCTCCTCATAGGATCTGTGCTCCAGTCCCTTCACCAGCCTGGTTGCCCTCCTTTGGACCTGCTCCAGCACCTCAATCTCCTTCCTGACCTGAGGGGCCCAGAACTGGACACAGGACTCGAGGTGTGGCCTCACCAGGGCTGAGTACAGGGGCAGAATCACCTCCTTGGACCTGCTGGCCACGCTGTTCCTGATCCAGGCCAGGATGCCATTGGCCTTCTTGGCCACCTGGGCACACTGCTGGCTCATGTTCAGCTTCTTGTCAATCCAAACCCCCAGGTCCCTTTCTGCCACTCTGTGCCCAGCCTGGAGCTCCCCATGGGGTTGTTGTGGCCAAAGTGCAGGACCCGGCACTTGGCCGTGTTGAACCTCATCCCGTTGGGATCAGCCCAACTCTCCAGTCTGTCCAGGTCCCTCTGCAGAGCCCTTCTGCCTTCCAGCTGATCCACACTTCCTCCCAGCTTAGTGTCATCTGCAAATTTGCTGATGATGGACTCAATCCCCTCATCTAAATCATCAGTAAAGACACTCCATACTCCAAAAGGGCTCCCCAAGAGTCCAAGCTTCTGTTGTTTGCAATGAAGGTCTGAAACTTCATCCTCACTTTCCTCCATAAGAAAGGTGGATGGGATTTCTGAGCTCCTGGAGTGTCTGACTGCCCAAAGCCAAATTCCAGGAGGTAAAGCTGCCCTGGGAGGGTCAGTCAGGAGATTTCACCTGCACCAGAGGTCTTTCAAAATGAGATCCTGAACTGGTGTTAGGAGCTGGAAACACCAAGAAAGACATCAAATCTCACACTCAGAAGTAGCCACCTGGCTCTGTGCTTCATTCTCCAGCCTGGAAGAAAGTGGAGGAAACACAGAGCCTCAAACACTGCTGTACCAGCTTGTGGCCCCCTCTTCTTCTCCACCACTTCCCAGGAAAGACTCCTTGTCCCAGCAGGTGGTCTTAGCATCTGGAAAAGCTCTGGACAGAGTTGGTACATCCCTCTCAGCAATGGAGATCCCAGAGCCAGGGAGATCTGGCATTCCTTGGCCTTTGGGAGCAGCCCAGCATCATCATCCCTTTGCTGATCACTGAAATCTCCTCCTTCCTCTCCCTGGCCAAGGAAATGCTCTTTCCTCCACATTCCTTGGTTACCCAATTTGCCTTGTGGTTTTCTGTGGGTTGTTTGGGGTTTGGGTTTTTGTGGTTTTTTTCAATTTCACATCTCACATTGGCTTTGCAATCCATAATACTCCCCAGATTTTTGCAAACGCCCTCCATGGCCAGTGCCTCCCACAGGCTTCCGTGGAGCCAGAAGTGCTCCTGATGAAGTTCCATGGCACATACCTGCCTCTGTTTCACAGTATTCCTGAAAAAAAAAATGAAGAACTTCATCTCCAGGCTGCCAGGGAAAACCACTCCAAAGTGTCTCCCTGCACAAGTCATCCTTCACAGTTTGTTTTCATCAGCAAATGTAAGCAAAATCTGTTCAATCCAAGGTGCTAAATGGAAATATTGAATAGTTCTGGCTCACACAGACTCCTGCAGAATCACACTTGATACAACACCCTCGTTTGACAGGGAACCATTCATAACTCCTCTCCGAGTGTGTCTTTCCTTAATCAGTCTCACAAGGATGTTGTAATTACTACATGATGAGATAATTTTCTCAAAATAAGCCAAATAAACTCAAATTATTCAGTTAAGGTTGCACTTGAAAGACATCTGAATCCAGATAAGTGGGATGTAGGCAATCTCCACGAGCAGATAAGGTTTTTTTCACAGCTGAGTTACTTTCTTAGGCACAAAATATTGCAGAACATGTGGGTTTGTTTTTAAAGATAGCATGAGTTGGCAGCAGAGCCACAAAATACTTCTCATCACTTTTGGAAAGATTCAGGGCAAGCTGAAGTGCTTTAACATCTTTTCTTCCCTAACTACGAGTGGATTATTTTTGATGTGTAGTATTCACTTGGAAGTTCTTGAATTTATCACATGTGCAACAGCACCATCCCTCTGGTGGTTCTTAACCCTGCTCAATTGGTCTGTTCCCTGCCTGAACTCTGCTTTAATATAGCTTTAATGCAATCTTTTGTTGGGAAATTCCATTTATACCCAGGTTATCAACTGACAAGCACTGCAGTCTGCTCCACAAATAAAATGCCCCCCAGCCAGAATGCCAAAGAGGGGAGCAGGAGCCTTCTCATTCTCTGCTCCTTTCCCAGTGAGCAGATTTCCCATTTTAATTATTGAAGAGTCCCTTGCAGAAGGGCTCAGGGCCCTGCAAGAAGCACGAAGCCCATGATGCCTGCTTTGCCCTTCCCATCTCCATCTCATGTCACTCTTCATCACAAAAAAATGGTGCCTCTAACAGCTCCACTGGTTAAACAATGCCACCACAGAGATGTAAAGAACAATGCTGGCGACCAGAACAATTTTTTGCAAGCCTCACCACAAAGCAAAGACTCCCTGGGATACTCTGCCCAACTTCCCTCTGATTTTCTACCTTAACTGAAATAAAAATAATGAGAACAATTACATTTTAAATATTTCTTAGCATTATCTGGGGGGAGGCGTTGTTGGATGTGGGGTTTTTTTTTGGTTGTTTTTTCCCCTCCAGGTGATCTCAGGGACCTGTTGGAAAAAATGTTATTCTCTTTATTAGCTGAGTAGATAGAAGCAGAGGGGAATTTTCAGCTTGTAAGTTCAGCAGAAAAACAAAAGCAGAGGCTCAGCCTAGAGCAGGAATGACTCTGTGTAGGTTCTGGGGTTTCTCAGCTCCCAGCCAAGGGGAAAACCTGAAAGTTCTTTCAGCAGTGAGCACTGAGTAGTTATTTCAGAATAAATCTCCATTAGGAGGAATAGAACTAGTAATGTTCATCATCTAGCTGGGAAAAAAAAAGTAATTAAAAAAACCAACACAGAAGTCATCTGCATTTTTTTCGTGGCAAAAATGCCATCTGTGCAAAAAGGAGGCAGGCAGGGCTGTGTGCTCCTCTGCATATTTCTGCATATTTTCTGCACGTTTCTTTGGCAGATTTGCAAAGTGATCCACAGGTGTTCACAGATTCAGGGTGAAGTACAGAGCACCAGGTTCTGGGTTCTGCAAGGTGAGCAGTCAGTCAAATCCAGCATCCCATTACCAATCACCTCCCCAAAAATGTCAGTGAGAGGAGAAGAAGCCCTGACCCAGAATTTCTCAGCTCTCTCCCTGCCAGCATCAGCAGCTGAGATTTGGCATCTTCAGAGAGCATGGACATGGCACATTTGGGTTGGAAACATTCACGTTTCCATGATAAAAATAAAGTACAAGGTCTTTATTGGTAGCCCATGACTAATGAAGAAGAAGATGAGTGGGATCCATGGAAAGGATGAAATATTCATTAGCTAGATGAAGGGAAGGCTTAAATGCCACTTGAGTTTGGTGGATTGTTATTTCCTTGTCGACCTTTGAAATATTTCCCTTACATCCACTTCCTTGATGAGTGACTACCAGCTGCCAAAAAAAAAAATCCAAAAAGGTTTCTATTCATTTGGTTTACTTCCAGCAGGTGACTGGATGCTTTTGGCACAGATCTGCTGGAAAGCATCTGTGCAACCACCTTAAGGGGAAAAAGAAGTAAAAGAAGGGGGGAGGAGGGGGGGAAATAGACATCATTAGTATTTTGCAAGATTTTGAAGTAAAATTATGAGAAATTTGCAGTGGAGTTAAAAACCATCATTTTCCCAAAGGAAGAGCAGGAACAAAATTATCTGTTTTCACCATCGTTAAATTTGAAATGGTCCCACTGAAAATTAGAAATAGATTCATTTTTCCTTCTGAAAAGGTAATTTTCAACATCTGCAGAAGAAATAACTCTGCTTTCACTTGAGGAGAGGCTGGAGCAACCAGTGCACTGCCCCAGAGCAGAGCACCTTGGCTTGTCTCATGCCCTTCATTGCTACTTCCACCGAGCTGAAACCCACCCCTTTCCAGCTGCCACCTCTCCTGTACATGGCACAGGGGCTGAGGACCTCATTTATGGTGTCCCCTCCCCACAGCCACTCAATCCATGATATCCAGTATGAGAAGGGGGGCACAGAAGCTGGGGAGGGGCTTTCACCAGAGAGGGTGGTGACAGGACAAGGGGTCGTGGTTTTCAACTGAAAGAGGGGAGATTTAGGGTAGATGTTAGGAAAATTTTTTTCCCCATGAAGGTGGTAAGACACTGGGATAGGTTGCCCAGGGGCTGTGGCTGCCCCATCCCTGGCAGTGCTGAAGGTTGGATGGGGCTTGGAGCACCCTGGGCTGGTGGGAGGTGTCCCTGCCCATGGCAGGGGGTTGGATCTTGATGATCTTTAAGGTCCCTTCCAACTCAACCCATTCTATGATGCTATGATCCACAGATTTTTACATATCTCCTGTTATAAGAACAGCAATCTTGCTGGGCAACATGTTTACCAGGTGCTGATCTTTCTTTTATCTGAGAAATGCCTAAGAAATGTAATAATCAGTGATTTCAGTCATCAGTGAATAATCAAAGCCCCTCACATTGCACATCCTGAAGGTGTGATTATATTTCTAATCCTAAAGTGCTCAGCTAAGCCAAGTATGAAATCTCTGGACCTAATTTTCCTGGCACTGGTGACAAGAAGCAGAAAGTTCCCAGATTTCTGGTTACCTGCAGAGCAGCTTCTATCCACACAGGGCCCACCACAGCTCAACTGAGGACACAGAGGGAACAATTTTCACTCTTTTTTAATTTTTATTTTTAAAATAATTAATTCCAAGTGAACACCTCAGATGCTTTAGTTATTCCTTGAAAAAAATAAGTAGTGATATCATAATTAAGAATTCTGGCTCTTGGCAAAAGGTGTCCATTTTTAACACAGTGAGATAAAGGGGTTTCTCTTACAAATGTGGTTTCCTCCATCACTGTGATCCCTGACCTGGTGAAAGGCAGGTGGTATCCAAGATCCCTGCTGTGGGGAGATGCCCATTAACCTCATTTCCAGCTGAGACCAGTTCTCCAGAAGAAAGAGGGAAGGCAAATGTCAGTCTAGACCACTAATTGTTCAGAGCTGTTCAACCTTCTCTCTGACCTTTCTTCTACATATTCCCCTCATGCAACATCATCATCTGAGTTCTGACACTTCAGGTTTTACCATGTGAACCTTTAGGTCCTGAATGAACCTCGCTGAAAGTCCTGAATGGACTCCACTCTTCTGCTCCAGGATGAATCATACGGAGCCACGGAGCATCCTGCAGCACATCCCCACTCTGGCCACAGCTCTGACCTCTTACTCTAAGAAGATAGGAATGCTTTTAAGCTGAAACCAGACCAAAAAAAAAAAATGTATCTCCAGTTCAAATAAAATGTAGAAATTTCTCTTCTTAAGCAGAAAGCCCCAGTGAGGAGGAGCAGTGAGAGACAGAACTGATTGTGCACAGCCCTGCCCTGCAGCAGAGCTCTGATTGCGGTGGAAGGTTCTGAGTGCAGAAAATTTATCTCTGCCTTGGTGTCTGAGCACCCCTTTCTGCTCCCCTCTGAGCTGCTTGCAGAGCAAGTCCAGCCTGACTGGGAGAGCAGCCAGAAAGAAAGAAAAAATAAGGCAGAAATTAATCAAAATATGTTTTTAAGTGGGTCTTTAAATATATACGGGAGACCTGCAAGTGCACAGAAGACTTTGTGAAGCAGAGAGGATGTGTAAGTGTGGGCTTGCAGAACCTGTGCCTTTGGCAAGAGGACAAAAAGCAAAAAAACCCAAGCCAAACAGCAGTACTTTTGGAAAAGGACTGTTATCTTTATTTAGAATAAGCACTCAGAAGCTCTTCATTGCCCTTGTGGGTTCACTGGTGCTCAGTGGGGAAGCTGAGCCAGGTGAGCAGCAGTTGATTTTAAATTTCTTACAACCTAAAGCCATCCCCAGCAGAGATCAGTCCAGCAGTTGCTAAATTTTGAACTTGGTGCTTGTGGCTGCCAAGCAGGTTCTAGCAGAACTACTTGCAAGCAGAAGCCAGATTCATCTGCACCTGCATCATGCAAATTGCATCTTGAAAGTGCTGAAAATCTCTTTTCTTACAGTTTTCTGTGTTAGTTTGAGATGCAAGAGGGTTTGTAGAGGTAACTTCATGGTTTATTCACCATCTGAGGCAAGTAATGTTGAATTCCTGAATACTTCAAGACATTCCTGAGCAGAGCTAATGTGTAACAACAAAAATCCTTTCCTATAGCATTTCAGGGTCATAGACAGATTAATGTCCTTTTAAATTATTAATTTGGTTTCAGTGGTAATCTTGGAAACAGTAAATAGTTTGGATTCTTGACCCAGTGAGATTTTTCCACTCATGGCCTTTATTTGCAATAGTGTTACACTTATCTATGAAAAATGAGATAGAAAGTCTGTGAAAAGGAAAGAGCAGCTCCTTATCTACCTTGAAAGCAAAGAAGACTTTTGTATCATCCAGTACAAGCTTTTTGCTTCTGATGTTCTGGGTAACTCTTGAATTAATCACATTTAGATGACAGGTTGTGTAAGGGGGGGAGCAGTAAATGCAAAGGCCTGGTAGAGGAAAACAAAAATAACACACAAAAAATAAATAAAGCAGCATGACTAAGGAACCTACTTAAACCTCTACACTTTTGTACAAAGGAAGCACAGAACAACTGCTGCTGGGACTACAGCTTTTCTGGCTTCAGATGAAGTGGTTTTCAAAGCACAGAGAAGATTGGGTTTATTCCTCCATCGTGGTACTGTTGGAGGGCAGAGTTAATACAACCAACTCTGCACTTGTCTGAACCATGTCCTTTGGGTTTAGTTCCCTTGGTTCTGTTGGGGGAGATCTCTAAGATCTGTAATATCAGTCTTTACTTACTTTTGAAGCTGGAGGTCTCAGGAGTTGCTTGGCAGCTTAGAGCAGAAGGCAATGAAGTTGTTCCCAATCCATCTTTGCTCCCCTGCCTGAAAAACCTGGAACAGCAGATCTAAGGAATCTTACAACCAAGTTTTCCTCTCTCTGCCTGTTAAAAAATTTTTATATATATATATTTTTATATATAAAAATATATAAAAATATGAACTAGTTAAATATTCATGGAGATAAAGAGGGAATGATCAGGCTGGTAGATCAACAGGTTGGAAAACAGCCTGTGAGTTGGTGGTGAGGGCATGATTCCCAGGAGGTGGCTCAGGAGAGATTTGAACCAGGTGTCTCGTGCAGCAGAAAAACTCCCCAGCTGTGAAACCACCAAGGTGAGGCCCATGCCCTTTCTTTTGGCCATCTCAAACCCCCTTTAGCTGGCTGGCTGTGTCACATCTGATCCCCATCACCCCTCCAGGGGCTGGCTGCAGTGCCACTGGTGACCAGCCAGCCTGATGCCTGGCAGGGAGGGACCTCAGCATCCTCTTGTGACATTTTTAACAGGCACCAATCCTGAGCTGGAGCAATTCTGACTTGTTTTCAGCCAGTCCAATGCGTTTGGGAAGCAGGACACCTTCCTGACAGCCACCATCTCACCCAGCACACAGCACCCTGCAGCATCTCCCACCCTGTAAAATGGGAATTCCTGGAACCTCTTTTTTGAGGAATTCATCCCTGCAGGCTGAGTTTTGAGCTTCCAACTGGCCCTGTCATCCCATCATTCCTGAGCCAAGATCTTCCTGACAGGCAGCCCTGACATTTACAACCTCTTTTGCTCCCAGCTGAGGCATTACAGCCAACTTTTCACTTTGCTGCAGCCAGAGGGACGGGTGACACGGAACCAAGGCACAGCACAGCATCAGGCCAGAAATCTCCAGACAGCATGGAAAGCCGGGGCTGTAAATCTGTAAGTTTTGATCATTTTTATGGTATCCCACCAGCTCCCTGCTTCTTCCCACTGCTTGGACATCAGTCACCCAGCAAACCCAGAGCTTCCCAGGACTTTTCTTCGCCATCATCAGGACTCTCCTGCCATCTCCCGGGAGAGAGGTGGAAACACTCTCCAGATGGATTTTTAAACGAGGCTGAACAAGTAAACCCCAAGTTACAGAATTTGAATGTTCGTTTCTGTACGTCTCTTACAAAGCAAAGCAAGCAACCAACTGCAGGAAAGGTTTTGGGTTAGGTTTTTCTTTTTTCAGAGGGGTTCTCACACTTAAATAATTTATTTATGCTTCTTGGGCTCCAAAAAAAAAAAACCTGTTAGCCTGTTAATGGTTAAGCTGTGGTTCTAGACAGACTTTTCAACCAAAAGTAACGAAGCCCAGTCTAAACGAGGCATCAGTTCAACAAGACAAGTGGGGAAAATATATTGGAAATATTGAATTAGTGCTCTAAGGTCTCCCCATTGCAGCCTTCTCTTCTCCAGCCTGAACACCCCCAAACCTCTCCCCCTGGCTCCAGAGCCCTAACACAGACCCTGCTCACAAGGAGCTTGGGGGGATCCTGGGACTGGCCCAGATGTGCAGGTTGGTGGTCACGGCAGGGTGAGAACACTGAGGAACAGAGAGATTTTTGGGGCACATTTTGCTGGTTCAGCCTGGGAACCAGCTGAGCCTTCATCACCACCTCCTTTGCTTTCAGGAAGATCCAGACACTCTGGGAGAGATTCCAGTGAACTTCTTACCATTCCATTCAAATTGTGTGATTCAAGCAACTGAGTTGTTCAAAGGTGTCAATAGTCCACGTGAAGCCAGATATATTTTACACAAGTGTTTATGAAGTGCATATAAGAGGGAACGTGTCTGGGAAACAGAGAGGCTGGAAGAAGCTGACCTGAAGAGCTTTCAGCTGCTGTGAGAGCTCAGGGATTACCACGGGGAAGAAAACTCCATCCCACCCAGTCCACAAACTTTAGACAGTCCCAAAAGCAAACAGAGGTGCAAATATTCCTGAGATAGTCGGGGCACAGAGACCAAATGCATGGGACATCCAGCACAGGATATCACTGTTAATTTTTAACAGCTGTAAATTGAATTTGCTTTATTAATTTGTCTACCTGATACACTGCCCATCTGTACCTGCATATCAGTCTGGAGGTGCTGTGGGTCCTGTACACATCAGACAGACAGGACGTGGACATGGAGTTTCATTACACAGAGGTGGTTGCAGTCACCTGCAGATCACCAACTTCGTGGCCCTGAGATGTTCCAAATTCAGAACTTTCAAGCAGGGACTGCACAGTTTCATAGGGCTACCTGTAACCCCCCTGCCCCCATGTATCAAAAATTCTTTGGAGAATTATGAAGTTCAACATTTACCCTCTCCCATTAGGCATGGGAAGAGATCATGAAAATGTCTATAATATCCCAGATTTTTCTGTCTTCCCTTAGACTTTGTATAATCCATTGAATGTGTGGGAAGGGAATCAGTTCATTGATTTTAAGGCAGTTAATTATTTCCTAGCAAGCCCAGAGTTCCTATGAGCTCCAGAAAGTCTTCCATGGTCCATGGTGCCTCCAAGGTGCCACCTCCCTGTATCCTGACCCAGTGCTCATGATTACACTGATTACCCCAGGAGTCTCAGGAAGGAATCCTCTCCCACCAGTTTATCCAGGACTACCAGGGCTGCTCCAGCTTTCCTGCAGAATGAGAGATGGTTTCAGTTTTCTGAGGGTTCAGAGCCCTTCAGGAACCATCCTCACCTCCCTGTGTTCTGTACCTGACCCTGAACCATCAATGATCCTTCTCTTTTCTTCTCTGCTACATTTTCCACCTGTTTGGCTTTTTGCACAGGGAATCTTTAGTCTGAGGTGCTGGTCAGCATGTTGTACCCTGCAGTGTGTGGTCCTTTCTGCCTGTAGTTTTCTCCTTGTTGTCTGTAAGGCAGAGGGACTACACCTTCAGTCTCCTCTTCCTCTCCAAAGGCAGGAAGAGGCTTCACCTGATTTTTGGCTGATCTAGCACCATCTGGCTAAAAAAGCAGGACCCAGACCAGTTTTGAAGCTTCAAAACTTTGACTTCTGTTCTGCCTTTTTCTTCAGGAGGGGACAGACCCTTGCCAGCAGAGGCCACTGCTGACGGGAAAGCCCTTATCCTGCAGAAGATGAGGCAGGTCTGCCCTGGATCTTCCTTTCTTTTCTCACAGCTGCATCCTAATGATGCTTCTCACTCATTTTATGAGCTCATTGCAACCTCTCCTCAGTCATTTTCAATGTTTATATGTTCTTCAGGCTGGGAAACACAGGCTGGGATGGAGCTGAAAATCTCAGGACACAGAAGCTGCTTGGCAGAGGTAGCTGAGGTTTGCTCATTGCTTAACAGCAGAAAGCCTCAGTTCCCAGCACAGAGAAGCTCTGGAGCTTGGTCTCAAGGCTTCCCAGTTCTTTCAAAAGACCTGGAATAAATGTCCCCATTACTCACTGACTGGGAATGCTTTGGCTGCCCACATCCTTGGAGAAAACCTGGTCTGAAATTCTGGGGCAGGTCTCAAGCAGGACCTCCTGGCTCTTCAGCCACCTCAAGGGAGGTTAGAGTGAGGAGGGGAAAAGCCTCTTTTCCTTAGTAAACTGTGATAGGAGCAGAGGGAATGGATGGAAGCTGCCCCAGGGGAGGTTTAGGCTGATGTTAGGAAATATTCTGTCATATATTTGGTTGCCAGGCATTGGAATGGCCCAGGACAGTGGTGGAGTCACCATCCCTGGGGGTATTTAAAAGGCATTTGGACCTGGTCCTTATGGACATGTTTAGTGGTTGACTGTGGTGTCAAAGGTTGGACTGGATGAGCTTGGAGGTCTCTTCCAGCCTAAACATTCTGTGATCCTGTGACCATGGTGCAGATTCTGTAAGCCAGGGCACAGAATCCCCTGAGAAAAGAAAAGTGCCTTAACTCCCCTTGTTAGCTCCCATTTCTTGCCCTCTTCCTACCAGAAAATGGGAAGCAAAACCTCTTCAAATGGTGGCCAACCCAGCATCCCTCCAGCTTCTGTCTATTCCCAGAACCAGTGCTGGTTCTGCAGTTCCCTCTGCACATCAAATCCACGGGTCCCAGTCCTGAGTCCTGACACAGAATGTGCCCCACAGCCCCGGGCAAGCAGCTCTCCCCTCCAACCCACCAGCTGCAGAGGAGCTCTCAGCAGGACAAGGCTTCACAGGCCTGTTCCTCCCCAGTTTCCAGTCTCCTTGGAGCAAATCCTTCCTCACCCCTTGGCTCAGCTGAAGCCCAGGAGAGGAGCAGCCTCTGCACTGCACGACGTGGAAGGGAGCTGTGCCTCAGGGATACCAAGGAAGGCTGAAAATGGATTGAATTTCCATTAATTTTCTCCTGTCATGTGTGGAGACATGCCTGTGAAAGCAGTGAGGGAGATGTTCTTCAGATCAGCTTATTCAGGGCTCTTCTGAACAGGAATTAGCCTTGGGCAATCACCACTTCAGAGCAAGCCCATAGGTCCCAACCTCAGCCAAAAGTCAGATTTCTTTTTTCAAAAAGAGGTTAAGAAGATCTGTTCAAGAGGTCTTCTGTGAGCAACAAGGGCTATGCATAAACCATGCCATCTGCAGACTCCACAGAATCCTAGAATCAGAGAAGGTTTGGGGTTGGAAGGGACCTTAAACCATCCAGTTCCATCCCCTGCCTGGGCAGGGAACCTCCCACCAGCCCAGGCTGCTCCAAGCTCCATCCAAGGTTCCTTCACTGCCAGCCCCCTCTTTCTAGGACAGTTTGAAAGGATCCTGCCCTAAAAAAAAAAAAAATAAATCTTTAAGAGCTGTCTCCATCTGGATCTGTGTTTGAAGGAGAAGATGAAAACTCAGAACTTGTGCTCAGCTTCTAGAGGAAGTTTGTTCATCAGAACTCTTGGAGCCTTCAGAGATTTTGGAGGAAAAGCTTCATCAGGTTTTTATATGAACTGTTCAAATCAAGAACACAGTTTTTTGCTTACCAGCAAGTCTCCTGACAGCCCCCCTGGGAGCCTGGCTTACACTGGTACTGCAGAGCACAGTAAATTCCCTTGGGATGACAGTGGAAGGGAAGATGGGCTGGATGGGCAGTCAGTCCACAAGGTCACCATGGAGCTGGTCCAGAGACTGACTCTGGATTCCCACTGACTGCTGCTCCTTGCTCTGCCAACAGCTTTTACCCCCCCAGCACTCATCACACATCACATTTTCACCACTGATCATTTCAAACTGATTAAAAAAATTAAATGAAACTCAGCAGAGCTATGCTCAGCCAGGACTTAGCTAGAAATCTGCAATTTCTGGTTCAGACTTGAAGATGTTGAACACTCCAAAGCATTTCTTTTTTTTTTTTTCCAGTTGTATCAGTTGGTTTAATAAGAGACATTACCTCACTCTGCAAATCTCTGCTTGCTGGCATGAGAATAGAGAGGGTGTAAAACTTCCCAGGCTATATGATATTTTTCCAAATACCATTAATCATTAAACACCTCCTATATGATCTATTGCTAAATATTATCAAATGCCAGAGGCTCTCAGAAGGAATTCTGGGCCAGCTGAGATGACAGGAAAAGGGGGATGAACAGACACTGGTAGGGTCAGGTGTGAGCAGCCATGTATGCTCCAGTCTCATTGAAGAGAAGCAGAAAATCTCATCTAATTAGGGGGAGAAAGGGAAAAATAATTCATCCAAAACTGGAGGCAGTGTCTGTGGCTGGAGGGAATGCTTTGAACAAGGTCACAGCACCCCATTCTGGCACATCTGCAAGATTGCCTGGGGTAGTCTCGTTAAGAATGGGCTAAAATAACATGGCAAGGGTTGTTTGTCAGCCTTTTGTATTTTGTGATGGAAAATCTTTAACCGAGCCCCAGATAAGCAAATGGTTTAATTGTTTGTGAAATAATAAACACACTTTTGTTGTTTGCAAGGGTAAAAACAACAGAAGGTGTCTGTCCCCACCCACAAGGAAACCCAGGGAAGGAAACACCACCAGGCTCAGGCAGGACCCCTCTGCTGCCTTCTGGACCCTTCTCCATGCCCAGGGAGGGCACAAGGACCATCCTCAGAGCCTGTCCCCACAGCCCTGGCCCAGTCATCACCTTTTGTTCACCAGATTCCCAGCAGCATCTTGGAGACATTCCCAGTTTGTCTTGGAGACATCTCTCCAGGCATGGCTCCTCCACTTCCCCATGGACGTGTTCTCCCCACTATCCTTCATCCCTAAGGGTTGTAAGGGCCTCTCCCTCTGCTTACTGCTCCTTTTCCATCATCAGTCAACTGACTGGATGCAAATAGCTGTCCAGCTCCTGGGGGAATCCTCAGGAATCCTGCTGAGTGCAGGATGCTCCTCTGAAGGAGCATCCAGAAGATGTTTGGAGAGAGCACCCTTGGCCCTGGAAGGAGCAGATGGGTGCCAGGGCACAAGCTGAATGAAGACAATGAGAATGGCAGTGCTGATGGCTCAGATTCTCTGATATTAAGAATAGAAGGTGTGCCCTAGAGGGCTGCAGCAAAGGTCCCAGGATGGTTGAGGCTGAGGGAAAGATGGGCCTCTACTTTTCCCATGGAAGGCAGAACTCAACAGGGTAATTAGAAGGCTCACATCCTCTGCCAAGTTTTTGTTCAGCTGCCAAGAGGCTGATTTCAAGCACTGAAATGTAACAGGGAAAGCTGTGGTTATGGGGCAGCAGCTGATGGAAGCAGCACAGGATGTCAAAGCATTGGAGATGCCATTTCCCACCCAGCATTGCCTAGGGGGGAGCTGCCAAATCTGCTGCAGTGGTTTGAGATTTGCCTGAATCCATCTGGTGAAGCCTGGTACCTCCTCCCCCTGAGACTGAAGTTAAAATCCCCGTCCAGAAACAGGATGGATAACACCAGGGAAGGAAGGAGCTTCCTGCTGCAGCCACGTGGACCATGATGTTAACAGCAATCCCAGGACCTGGTAGGACAGTAGGTGAAAAGCTGCCATCATCTCTGTGACCTCCCACTCCTCAGGAGAGGAAAAGGCCACTTGGCCAGTGAAAATGTCAGAATGTCTGGAGTGGCTCCAGTTCCACCACTCAGAAGCAGGACCAGTGGACTCCTGCCTCTGGGTTCCAGCATTTCTCTCCTGAGCTTCTTGCATCACTGCAGCTGGGTGATGGGTCCAGCAGCACATGTGGAGGGGACTTCTCAGCCCAGAGGAGGAGGGAGATGCTTGGCTTTAAATTTGCTCAGTTTGCAAGTTAGCCAAGTACCCAACTTTACTCCAGACACCTCTGCAGGAGTTCACAGAGAGGTTCCAGGGCAGCCACAGCTTCTCTGGGCAATCTGTGCCAGAGTCTCAGCACTCTCCTACTGAAGAACTTCTTCCTAAGATCCAGTCTGAACCTCTTCTCCCTCAGTTTAAAACCATTTCCCCTTCTCCTATCACTGGACACTCATGAAAAGTCCCTCTTCACGGTTCCCTGCAGGGACTGGGGGGCAGCTCTAAGGTCCCTCTGGAGTCTTCCCTTCCCCAGGCTGAACAATCCCAGCTCCTCAGCCTCTCCTCAGAGCAGAGCTGCTCCAGCCCCTGGATCATCTTTGTGGCTTCTTCTGGACTGGTTCCATCAATGTCCTTCTTACGTCCTTCAGAGCTGGAGGCAGGATTTGAGATGGGGTCTCACAAGGAATCACCTCTCTTCCTGATTCCTCAATCCAACAGACCCAAAAATCAGGATGTGTTTGCATTGCAGACACTGAACCTTCCAGAAACCCGTCAAGGTGCACATCAACAATAACCACAGAGGTGCCCATTAGCGAAAAAAAAAAAAAAAAAAAAAAAAAAAAAAAAAAAAAAAAAAAAGACAGAATATTAAAATCAGTTGCAAAAGTATGCCTCACCCTACCATGAACCCTAACACAGATCTTCATCTCAAGAAGCATAGGGAGAGTATATTAGAAGTTCAAGATGCTGAACAGGTCAAAGAAATCCAAGATATGGAATAGATTAGACAATCCCAAGGGAGGTTTTAAGGCTGAGATCCAGCCGATTGGCTTTTTGTAATAAGCACAAAATGAGGAATAGCAACAATGACCTTGGGCTAAACTTCCATTCCATTTTTGTTTAGCAGGATGTTACTCTCTCAACAAATGAACACGTCGATGTGCAGCACATCTGCTCCACAGAAGTGTAACCTGACAAGGTGGTGTGGCAGCTCCAGACTGAGGGTTACTCCAAACCACTCTTCCTGAACAGCCCAGATGATGCTCATTCAGCTCATTGCATTTCCTGACAAACTTTTTCTGATGAAAAAGTTTTCTGACAAACTGTTTGGGGTTTGGTTTTGTTTTGTTTTGCTTTGTTTTTTGAAGAAGAGTCTACTGGGAATGCAAATTATGCCACAGAATTCAAACACCAGTGAGATGATGATTGCTGTTTAATAGCATTTTATCATGTAAATAAAGCCAAGCTCTGCCTCAAGAACTGAAACTATCTAAGTGGAAAGGTGAAAGTGAAAAATCCCCCTGGAAAGGGAAAAATAGTGTCCAGTTTAGACATAAAAACCAGTGTCACCATGGCTGGCTGGAATGGGAACCCTCTTTGGGGGATGAAGAGAGTGAAATTAATATTATTCTTCTGTACTCACTGAATTTAGGTGAATGTAGAGTGACCTGTGAAGGGTTTTGATGATGATGAAGAGAAGGTGGCCCCATGCTTGGGATTCTCCTACCCAGACTCTGTTCCCCAGCAGGCAGGAAGGTCTCGAGCTGCAAGATCCCAGCCAGCTCCTTCAGGACTCTTGGTTGCAAGTTGGCAATTCCAGCTTGCTCAAGTAGAAAAGAAAATCAGTGAATCCCAGTGAAGCTCCTGCAGTCCATATGGCCCCTGACATTCCACACTTGGCAGCCCTGCTAGAACGTGGCATCTGTTGAATGTTTCTTACAATATCCCCTTTTTTCACAGGGGAAAATCATCATGCTGGTGCTCAAACAACCTTGTAACAGAAGATCATTTGTGTTTCCCACCCATGCCAGCTTCTGCTTCCATCTTTAGGCAAAATCCTTGGGCTTGGACTGACTCAGCCACCTCTCAAATTGAAACACAAGTTTTGCCTAAGATACTGAAATGCATCGAGGCAAGAGATTGGAATCAAGGGGTTCAAGGCATCTCCAACCCCATGCCCACCACAGACCTTTGCTTCCGAGGCTTCTTTGCACTAAGAAGAGTCCTGTCCTGATTCCAAGCTGGTTTTAAGAGTTTTCGTTAGCAAATTTCAGGAAATGATCAAAAAGAAACAATGGGCTTCAGTGCCTCGGGCCATTTTCTCTCACAGAAACCTTTTCTAGACCCAAAATTTTGTTCAGCTGGTGAACTCTAGCAATAGACCTGAAAAGGTTTTATAGCAATAGACCTGAAAAACTGCCCAGAAGGAAAAGGAAATGGGAGAGTTTGGGTTCAGGACTGATGCTAAGAAGGATGGACACGATGAACAGTCAGGGGGATCCATTCTATTTAATGAATTGACTGGAACCTCTCTGTCCTTCCTCTTTAGTGCCCACTGAAATGCCCCAGAGCCTGAGCAGGAATTAGGGTGTAAATATATTACAGGAGCTGGAGATGGGATCCTGTGACCAGGAGAAAAATATATCTCCAGTCTGCAGGACAGATACAGAATTAAAAACAACATTAATTTAATAGTGTGTCCTGCAGAAATCAGACTCCTCAGTTGTGTAAGGAAAACTTGATGATATCTACAAGTGGGTGTTTTATTCTCTAGCTTTTCTTTTCCAGTTGAGAAGAAATGTTTTCGAAGTAGTGTTTGAAAGGTCTGATTCTGTAGGAAGGGGCTTTGGCTCCCAGAATTTCAGTTTATTCTCTGCAAAACTTCCTCTGGGCAAAAGCATGGTGGTGTAGCTCACTGGATGGTGATTTTTAGTTACCAGCTTTCTGTGTGCCTGTAACAGGTACAGATCTGAAATCTGTGTTTTGCTTTCAGTGTAATCATATTTATATCTCAAAGAATGTTCTTGTAACTTCATCTGAACAAGAACAACTGCACTTATGGCCAGAAACTCCTGTCCTTGGACCCTGAACTCTGGAGGATGTTTTATGATCCCTTTTGTTTTTTCCTCAGCTTTCATCCTGTCTTATCAGTCCCCGTGCAATAACAAGGTAATGATGGCAGCAGATGTCTCAGCTGATAGAAACTGAGTTTTGTGAGTGTCCTGGGAACAGGTCTGCACTTCATTCCCTGGCAGCCTCTCCACTGGTGGGGATTCTGCACTGTCTGTCAGAAACACAAAACTCCTCTTGCAGAGCAGAGGGGGGGAGATTGCCAATCAGGCATCAATACAGTGAAAAAACAACTTCACCTTCAAAAACACATCCACATCCTTTCCCATGGGATTCTTCCAGCCAGTGCCATCATGGAAAAATATTGGGTAAGTGGGGATGGTTTTGTTCAAGACATTTGGAAAAATGCAGAGAGAAAAGTGAAAGAACAGGGCAAATGGACAGAATAATTCCTGTGATAATTCTGAGTGTGGGGGCTTTTTCAGAAGCCCTCCATGGACTGATCTTCCATGAGCTTTTTCATTCCTTTTTTAAACTCATCCAAATATTTGCCATCTCTTGCTACATCTGACAAGAAGTTCTGTGGATGAATTACCCCTTGCTTTCATTCCTTTTTTAAACTCATCCAAATATTTGCCATCTCTTGCTACATCTGACAAGAAGTTCTGTGGATGAATTACCCCTTGCAGGAAGAGACAAATTCTTTTACTTGCATTCTGAACCTGCAACCCTGCAGTTTTAGTTTCCACCATTCTTGCCTTAGGTGTAATATTGAGGCATTAAATCCCATCAGCCTTCTACAGACTGCTCACTAATTTTCCTCCCTCTTTTCTCTCCCCGTTGGTCTCCTCTGCTCCAGGAGGATGTCTTCATTTCTTTAATCATTTTGCACCAGTGGAGCACTGGTGGTAGGAAGGCACCTCTGGCATCTCTGGTTGGAGCAGGACAGTTGGAAATGCCAGATCAGGGTATTCCAGAATTCCAGAACTCATTCCATTTTCTGCATTGCAATATTGTGCCCCACAACCATTTAGTGGAAATGATATTTGGTAAATCAACAGGTGATGGACTGCTCAGTTTCTTTCTTCCAGGTCTGTTGTTACAAGATGCCTGAGAATCCCTGCTCCCCATCCTCCCCTCCAAGCAGTTACCCCCTTTGCTCTTCCAGGCACTGGGTTTGAATTTTCCATCCCCAGAAGCCCACGTTCCAGCCTTGACAGCCAGAGAGCTGATGCTGTAAAACTGATGTTTCCAAAGGATTCTGGATTAGATCCTTTTTAAAATTCATATAGAAGTAAGAAGACAGCAGTGAAAACCAAGAAACTCCAAAGAGAGCACAAAGTCTTCCTCTTCTGGAGGTTCACAGGATGGAGATGCTTCTCCTCCTGCTAGCTCCATGTGCCAGTTTGCCCTCAGATGCCCACTTGCTGTGCCTGCCCCTGCAGCAGATGGGAACTGACTGTGCCCATGCACAAAGCAGATTAAAAATCTCATGAACATGCTGAGCAAGACACAGAGCCTGAGATAATTCACTTTTCTGGGAGGCAGAACAGATTAGTTTGATCTTCTCTATTCATGGATTCCAGCTGGCCCAGCTTGTGGCACTCTGAGTTTGTGCCTGCCCAAAAATACCCCAGAAAAATGCCATCTCAGTGCTGGGGACTTCATTAGTATCAGTGTTTTCATCTCCTGCTTCTTTTGCCATCACTTCTTCCTGTTTTCTCTTTCCAAGCCACTATTTAAAATGTATTTCTAGCCACCCGGCTCCAGCTATAATCTCAAAATGCAGAATTATGTCCATGTCTGCCACTCCTGAAGACAAGAAGGATGCTTGGGAAGCAGTTCCCTGGATCATCTCAGCACTGCAATGCAGAGGAGCCCAGCTGGGGGAAGGATGAAGAAAAGCTGCTCCTGGGACAGTTACCTTGTGCTAAGGAGTGTAAGGAGCTGGGATGAAATTCTTTCTAACTCTAACCACTGCCTGATGGAACATTTCTTCCTCCTCTAGAGGTGTTTCTCTTTCCTACCCCACCAAAACTGGGGTTCAAGGTGTTATCAGGAATCTGGAAGGGGCTCCAGGTCAGGGGTGGGATGGGAGGCTCCTGGCAGATTTGTTAGCCTGGGAAGTCGGGTTTCTGCTGGCACAGATCCTTCTGAAGCCTCTCACACAAGTCATGTCCCACAGACAGAATACTCTGAGCTCCTTTCCCTGGGATGGGACTTGCCTCTCAGTCCCATGTGCCACCTTACCTCCCCCAGGCACTCTCACTTTTGACTGAAACCTCCTTCTCCAGGTGAATTCTGCATTCCCTGTTCCTGTTGAAAAGCATTTATTGCTCAGCTCAGTGCTCACCCCTGGAAGGGTTTGTTCAGTTGGACCTTGGTGGGGTTTGTAGCCAAGATTATTTGAGAGCATCATAGAGTTCCAGGCTGGAAGGGATCATCTGGTCCAACCTTTCTTGACAAAAACACAGATGGCCACAAGTGTCAACCTTTCCACTCCCATCAGCCCTCCCAAGATGTTTTTTCTCCTGTTCTATTTATCACCTTTACCTCCCTTTGCCTGGGTTGTGAGACCTGACACGGGCTCCTGGTTCTTGCTGCTAAACCAGAGCAAACCACTGCCCAGTGTTATTGCAAGGACCAGTGTAACAAACAGCTCTGGGAAGCATCTGCTTCCCAAGTTTGCCTCAAGTTCTGCCTTTTTATCCATTTCCAGTGGAAGGGGAACATTTCACAAGGAACATTTTCACATCACAAGGACAGGCTGGGATTGCCCTCGTGTGGTCAGCAAGAAAATAAAAGCAAATCCGTTTGGCACAGAGGTTCCTGCTGCCCTTTTCATTGCCATTGCTTCTTCCTTCATCTCCCCATCCTTTTTTTTTCTTTTTTTTCTTTTTTTTTTTTCCCAAAAGGAGCAGTAACAGCAGCTCCTCCTAAGGACATGGGCCCTCTCCAGCCCTGCACATGGAGCTGCCTGACGCTCCTTCCCTTGCAGCAGCTTCCCTAGGCAGTGAAGCATCTGGTGAAGGATTTGGGGTGTTGTTTTGCACCTTCAGATCTTCTCTGGTGGCTCCTGGTTAGGCACACAGGGATGTGTTCCTAGGGAGACACAGGGTCCTGCCTGGTGAAAAGAGGAAATCCTGCCTGGGATGTGAAGAGGGGGATGGAGTGCCTGGATCAACCTTCTCCATCCATGGAGAGAGGGTTTCAGAGCTGGGAGACAGGTTGGATGGGGCTTGGAGCACCCTGGGCTGGTGGGAGGTGTCCCTGCCCATGGTGGGGGTGGCACTGGGTGGGCTTTAAGGTCCCTTCCCACCCAAACCAGTCTGGTGGTTTATTCTGAACCCACTCTTTGGTCATTTCACTACAAGCCCTTAATGTCAGCCTTCCCAGGTAGGTGTTCTGTATCTTGTTGACTCAGACTGTGAAAACATTCATTGCTAATGATGGCAGAAGAGGCAATGGATGTAAACTTGAGCATAGGAGGTTCCATATAAACATGGGAAAAAAATATTTTTCTGTGAGGGAGAGGAAGCCCTGGCCCAGGCTGCCCAGGGAGGTTGTGGAATCTCCTTCTCTGGTGACATCCAAAACCCTCCTGGATGTGTTCTGTGTGACCCCCCGGAGGTGACTCTGCTCTGGCAGGGGGTTGGACTCAGTGATCTTTTGAGGTCTTTTCCAACCCTTAACTGTCTGTGATCTTGTGATGTGCATGGGCTGAGTAAGCACAGAACCTCCAGAACTGCACTTGCAGGAGTGGTGGGGAACAAAAGGGGCCGTGGTTCCAGCAACAAAACTGAAGCAGTTGCTGCTTTTGGGGAACCAGGATGGTCACAGCCTAGAAAAATTATTACTACAGCAGAGGGACAAAGAGAAACCACCAAGACACAGGTGAAAAAGTAAAATGGATGCAGCAAGAGCTGCTCCTTTGGGACACTGCACATCCCAGCTCCCATCCTCAGGGAATGCTGCTCACTGCTGCAGTCCCTGGTTTTGCACCCAGGAATTATTATCTCCAACAGGATAATGTGGTTGATATTTCCAGTGTTTCCTGAGGAAGCTGTCTACCCATTTCCCCTTAATTTTAAATGGGCTCTAAAATCCCCAAGCTGTCACTTTTTCATTTATTTAGTCCTGGAAGAGCTGCTTTTGCTCCAGAAACAATTTCCAGGTTGCCTTGTCCTGCTGAGGATTCACCTTTGAAGTTTATCCTGAATTTTTATCTCTGAACCTGTGCAACAGCTGTGTCAGAACAGCCCAACTGGGACAGTTTGTTTCGGAGTTCATAATTACAACCTTGACTTTCAGATAACTTTTCATTGAACCTCCCACACCCTCTGGGCTGCTTTCTTTGCCTCTGTCAGAGGCCACCTGTGGGACCTGGAACCAGTTTGACTTTGTTTGCCAAAAGTTCCTGTTGAAAAACCTGTAAATGTGCCTCCAAGTCATAGTCTTAAGTAAAATGATTGTCAGGCAAGCTCAGGCCCCTCTGTGGATAAGGTATTTTTATATAATAGATAAATATGTATATAATGTATATCTAAATATATATTTTACATTGAACGTATGTATTTTCATATATGCAACTCAAGGTCATACCATTTTGCACCAAATGTATTAAAAAGGGTTTGAGGTGAAGACTTGGAGGTGTTTGGTTGCTAACACCATAGGATGTGGCAGATGAAGCTTCATTTACACCACCTCTCCATGACCATGGCACAGAATCCTGGAATGTTTGGGGCTGGAAGGGACCTCTGGAGCTCATCCTGTCCAACCCCCCTGCCCCAGCAGGACATTTACTTTCTCTCCTATGAATCTTTCATCTTCTCCATAGTAAACATAACAAACCCATTGCAGTAACACTCTGGCAATCAGGGATGAGGAAAATCAACATTTATTTCCTGATAAAGCTCAGCACATAGCTCTGACATCACCTGTCAAACATGCACCAGATCCGTGGCCTGAGGGAACTGTCAGATGCCTCCAGAAAGCTCTGCCAGCTGCTCTGGGATGGCCACAGCACCCAGGAACCCACCCAGATCATCCCTCCTCGTGGGCCCCCAGGTCTGGAAGGAGATGTTCTCCCACCTGGAGCACATCTCTTCATTGTGACTCCAGGACACAAGTCAGAGGCTGATCCAAAATTCCCAGCAAGAGCAGGACACCAGAAATGAGCCTGAAGAGTAAGAAGGACCCCAGGCTGCATGGCTGAAGGCAAAGAAAAGCATAAGGGGGGGAATTGTACACCAAGGTTATAAAACCATGAAATGGTTTGGGTTGGGAGGGACCTTAAATCCCACCCAGTGCCACCCCTGCCATGGGCAGGGACACCTCCCACCAGCCCAGGGTGCTCCCAGCCCCATCCAACCTTCAACACTGCCAGGGATGGGGCAGCCACAGCTTCTCTGGGAAACCTGGGCCAGGGGCTCAGCACCCTCACACCAAACAATTTCTTCCCCATCTCCAACCTCAATCTCCCCTCTCCCAGGTCAAAGCCATTCCCCCTCATCCCATCCCTCCAGGCCCTTGTCCCCAGTCCCTCCCCAGCTTTCCTGGAGCCCTTCAGGCACTGGAAGGTGCTCTAAGGTCTCCCCATTGCAGCCTTCTCTTCTCCAGGCTGAACACCCCCAACTCTCTCAGCCTGGCTCCAGAGCAGAGCTGCTCCAGCCCTCCCAGCAGCTCCAGGGCCTCCTCTGGAATCACTCCATCAGCTCCATGTCCTTCTGGATGTTGGGGACACAGAACTGGACCCAGCAGTTCAGGGGACAGAAGGGGACAATCCCCTCCCTGGCCCTGCTGGTAGGGATGCTGGTAGGATGAATCCTAAGAGGAACATCCCAATCCAGTGTATCGTCCCCTGGAACAGGAAAGCAGCAAAGATGCTGATCTGGTCCAACAATTGCTCACCAGAACTGGGCTGAAAACAGCCAAGACAGCTCTCAGCATCAGTGCTGATTCCAGTGTCTCCAGGCAGAGAACACACTGGATTTTTCTCTCAGATGCCTGTAAAAAACCAAGAAAAACTCCTGGAAAAAAATTGCAATCTGTTCTATCTAGACCCTATTCTATTTCACCACAGCCTGTAGCAGCCATACAAAATATTTAATGTAAACACTCCTTGGCCATGCCATTGGTTTTATAGGTTTTTTATTGCTTCCACACACGTCACCAATGGCACTTGGTTTCACCCTCCTGGTAGTTAAAATGTTACCCCAAGGACAATCACACCCTCCTGGCTTCCAGCACTCCTCCTGCAGCATCCAGGGACAAGACCAACACCATCAGAATTCCTCCCAATCATTTTGCATTTTTCCCAGCATAAGCACACTGACATTTCCTTTCCCTGGCAAAATATTTGTTTTAAATTAGCAATGGTTCTGCAAACTGTTCTGCTGCTTCCCAGGAGGAGGCAAGCCAGAAATTCCCCCATATTCAACAAAAAGTCCTAAGAAATGGTTTTCTGCCTTCACATTTTCATGAATTTGAAAGGAAGGAAATGTTTTTGCTAGCACAATAACATTTTTTTTCTTTTCCTCCATTTTTTGCCTGGATTCAAAGAAAATAAAACCATCAGGAAATAAAAAAATAAAGAATTTTTTTTAAGTTTGTCAACATTCTGAAACATGGGAGGAAGATGGGCAAACCAGGACATGATAATGGGCAGATGGGTGGGAAGATGGAGGGAATTAGAAGCAGAGAAGCACAGAGTGGATGGAAGGAATGCAGGAGTGAAATTAGAGGGTGTTGTGGGTGGGAACTGGGAAGGAAATTAAAATTAGAAATCAGAAGAAATTAAACTTAGAAAGAGAATTAGAAAGATCAGAATTTTAGCAGGTTCTGAAGGTCGCTGGTTGAGAACACTGGAAGCTTGAAGTAGAGGAGAGACCAAAACTATGAGGAATATGTAGAGATTGGTTTGGGTTTTTTTAAGGAAAGGAAAGGAAAGGAAAGGAAAGGAAAGGAAAGGAAAGGAAAGGAAAGGAAAGGAAAGGAAAGGAAAAACAGTGTTGGAGTTTACCAATCCATCATCCTCCTTTCCTGGAGGCACAGTTAAAGAGTTTAACAGTTAAAGTTGAAAGAAAGTGGTTGGTTTGTTTGTTTGTTTTTAACTAAGCAGGGGATGGAGTTCTGTGAACTTTATTATTGCTAAGGTGACAGGAGTGAGGGTTTTCAGAGCAATGCAGACTGCACCTTCCTACCTCTGGCTCAGGAAGGAAGAGGATGGGGATTTAGAAACAAGAGCTCATAGATTCTGAAGCCTAAAAGACCTTTCTGCATACCTGGTCTGAACTTGGGTTTAACTCATGCTGGAGAACATGGGCATGTGTGAAGTATGTGTATGTGCTTCAGGAAGTGGATGCAAAGTGTGTATTTGAGATCACTCAAGCAATATTGTAATAGCAGACACCCCATCTCCCTTGCAAGCTGTTCCACTATTTAGTGACACACCCTAAAAGAAATTGCATCTAAAACTTTGAACTGATCTAACTGGCATTTTGCTACACCCTTGACATCAGAGCTTCCTTTTTATCACTTCCCTCTCCCTCCCTGCACATATCCATCTGTCTTAGGAAACCATTTCTGCTTTATAGAGTAACTTACAGAACTCTCACTCTTGCACATCTCCCATGTTCAGGATCACCTGAGCAGGAACAGGTTTGGGAAGAACTGCAAATCGGGGCAGCAGTAACTGGGGGGCTGTGTTCTGGCAGCTCATCAAATCCCAGACTGGTTTGGGTTGGAAGGGACCTTAAATCCCATCCAGTGCCCCCCCTGCCATGGGCAGGGACACCTCCCACCAGCCCAGGCTGCTCCAAGCCCCATCCAACCTTCAACACTGCCAGGGATGGGGCAGCCACAGCTTCTCTGGGAAACCTGGGCCAGGGGCTCAGCACCCTCACACCAAACAATTTCTTCCCAATGTCCAACCTGACTCTGCCCATGTCTTCAGACACCTCAGCAAGCTGGAATATAAGAAACTTCCCTGCAGAAGCCTGGGTCACAGCAGGCAGATGTCTCCTCATCAAGAATCATCTCAGCTCTGGGCTGGGTGCAGGGTTTGTGCTGGGTCCAAACTGCTCCCTGGAGCACAAAGAGAGGTAATCTGTGGGCTGGAGGCATGAAATATTGGCTGAGGGAAATGATGCAAGGAGTGCAGTACTGCAGAGAAAAGGGCTGAAGCAGAGGACTTTGTGAAAAAAGGGAAAACATTCCACCACAATCACTAAAACCTTCTAAAGCTTCCTCCCAGATTCTTTGGGATTTAGCCATACATCTCCTTTCAGCTACCTACACTCTGGTGTGTCTCAGGTCCTTGTTGCTATAACCAGGGACAGGACAGGTTCAGTAACCAGCAGGACGAGAGTAGAAAGTTCTATTTATCTTTTTTTATTTTATTTCCCAGCTGTGCACTTTGCTTTAGCATCCCCATGTACACCTAACTGCTTTGCATTCCCATGAACAAGGTGTACTGATAAATTTGTCTTGCTTGCCATGGACACTGTGAACTTTACCAAAAGCATCCAATTAATTGGATCAAATTTTCCCAAATAAATGAAAGAGCCATCACAGAAATGTGTATTTTAGTGTGGGTTGTTTTGTTTTGTTTTTATTTTCCCTCTTAAAACAATGTCAGCCCTTCAAGGAGGGAGAAGAAATAGTGTCATATACAGATTGCAAAGTCAGCCCAAAACTTTTCAGGGTAGTGTCTCAAAGCTTGTAATTTACTTTAAACCAAATTACTGAACTGTGCTTCTGCTGGATGTTGGCACTGAGAACCAAAGCCATGGAAGCTGCTGAGGAAAATGTTTTATTTCAGGGCAGTCCCCAGAGCTGGAGTGTGTTCAGCCTCCCATCCACTGATACCTTTCCTTACCCACCTCCCAGGGACAGATTTCCCCCCAGAGGAGGTGCTGATGCCCCCTGTCAGCTGCTGGAGATGAATCTGGGGATGCAGGGGCAATGCTTCCATGCTGCAACCTGGGAAAATCCACTGAGGGTTCACTTTAATTCAGCTTCCCTGGAAATCTGATGAAGACAAGCAGGGAAATCTGGACACTGCTGCTCCCCTGTACCCTCCAGAACACCCACTGGGAGTGGATTTCATCTGACTGACATCTCTCAATAATTAACATGAGAAAGCTAACGTGTGCAACGAGGAAAAAAAAGGACACAGATTATCCCTGCCAATGATTAAAGACTGATTGCACCAATATTCCTGTTGTCTTCATCTGGGAAAAATCTCCAGCCTGCAGAGGATGAGGAATTTCTGCTGGGCAATGTTTTTACCTTGGAATTTTATTTCTCTTCTCTGACTTGTTCTTTGAACTTGCTGCTCTGATTGGGAGGCTGTTGATTTAGCAACATGGGCAATAAAGTGTGATTTCCAGCTAAACTGTGTCTCTCTGATTCACTGCTTTCATCATAACACTGATTAGACTCTGCCAGCTCTTCCTCAGGTGGCACTCGGGGGGGACACTCGAGGGGAGGAAAATTCTCCCACCTGCAGAGTGGGGAAAGAGAGAGGCAGAGAGCATGAAATGCGGGGAAATTCTGCCCAGATCTTTGTAGGATCTGCTGACAGCTCTCCTACACAACCCCTTGCCTTACCCTGCCCTTTGCCCTCTTGTCCCAGGGTCTGTGTTATGTCCAGCAGTAGAGAAAAATCACAAAGATCTTTCTAAGAGGAGCCCCAAGCCAAGAGATGAGGGTCTGTAAGGGAAGAAAGGCAGCAGCAAGAGGCTGGAATCTGTACTCTCATTAGTGATTAATTATTAATAGGAAACACATGGAGATGCCACCACCAGAAGAGGCTGGGATGGAAGAAGCAGACATCCAGAGCTGGAGATGGATCCTGGGAATCTGCTTCCTCAGCTGCCTGGGGAGGGTTCAGTGGTCCTGCAAGGAATATGATGGATTCCAAGGTTCATCCCAAATCCCACCTGTTCCTCAAAAAAAAAAAAACAAACAAAAGAAAAAATAACAAAACAAAACAAAAAGGGAGATGGAGATAGGAGCGTTCTCCATTATCCATGTGATGCTGTAAAGAAAGATGAGGGGACAACTGCAAGCTGTAGTTATCAGCTGCAGACTTTGAAATCCATTCCTAATGCCCCTGTGTGGCTTTTGGCCTTGAATCCCGAGCTTGCCCAGAGGTAACAACTGATACAATGCTCTTACAACACCCTGGTAATTAAAGTGTAATTGCTGGTTGGATTTCAACATCCTTCAACTGCAGCTGCCTCCACTGGATTCCAGAAAAGGCTTTCCCTCACCTCTCTTATATTTCCTCCGCTGAGAAGCTCCCGTTTATTCCTGTAAAATGACTGTTCCAACCAGGAATATGGCGAAAAGCCCCTGGAAAAGCTGGAGGAAGGAACTGAACGGGGTTCCCAGCTCCCACTTGGAAGAACTCTAACAGAAAATTATTTCTTCCTAAGATCTCAATCTCCCTTATTTAAGCTTAAAACCATTCCCCCTCATCCCATCCCTCCAGGCCCTTGTCCCCAGTCCCTCCCCAGCTTTCCTGGATCCCTTCAGGCACTGGAAGGTGCTCTAAGGTCTCCCCATTGCAGCCTTCTCTTCTCCAGGCTGAACACCCCCAACTCTCTCCCCCTGGCTCCAGAGCAGAGCTGCTCCAGCCCTCCCAGCAGCTCCAGGGCCTCCTCTGGAATCACTCCATCAGCTCCATGTCCTTCTGGATGTTGGGGGCTACTATTAAAACATAACAACAAAACAAAACAAAACAAAACAAAAAAACCCACCACAAAAAATACCAAAAAAAAATAGCCTGTGAATTTGGGTGTTTCTTAATGTGATGAGAAGTGGCTGTGTGAAGCCTTTGGCTAGGAACTGGGCTACTGAATCAGTTTTTCCATACAAAAAACCTGAGGTGTGATTGAAGTACTGCAGGGTGAGAAGAGCTGGGAGGTTTAGGAGCCATTTCTTCAGCCCCTGGAATCTGTGAAATTGGAAAGCTTGAGTGACCTTTGAGATCAAGATGGTTGCAAGACCCTTGAGGGAACCTGGGGGCTTTTATGGGGTCTCTACCCCCACCCTCCCCATGGGCTTCAGTCCCTGTTTCTACCACAGCCACAGACTGTAGGATCACTGGTCCTGGAATCCTCACCTGCATTTTAAAGGTCTTTTCATTTCACTGCAGAAGCTCAGTGGGTGGGGGTCTCTAAGAGGAGTCAGGGACCTGAAGTTCTGGAGGTGTGGTTTTCATGATCTGATTGCTCAAGTTCACCTAAAGGTCACATTTTTAGCTGATTCATGCAATGTGGCCAAGCTCCTTGGGCAACCAGCCCACTCAGGTTTCTCATACCTGATTTGAGATCAGTTGGTTCCTTCTATCCCATTGTCTTGCCAAGAGGTGATTTAACATCACTTATTTATTCTGGTTTCTTATGTGAGTTAAAAATTACATCCATGGAGGTTTCAACATCTCAGTATCAGTTCCTGGTTTCCATCACTGGACCTGAACCTGAACCTCCACACTGACTTCCCAGACTAACCTCAGCCTTGCCTCCTCACCAGAAAATAATAATAATCTGGATAATAATGATAATCTGGATTTAGTTGAGCTTGGTTACTACCTCAGGGTCTGCCATGGTCTCCTCAGCCAAGGGCTGGGGTCTCCTCCCCTCCAGCTGTGAGATTCCCCTTGGATCCCCATCCCCACAGGGCACTGGCCTTCAAGGCTCACTTCTAAAATAGAAGTGGAAGAATGAACTTTCTGTAATATGAGGATTTGAAGGGGAAAATAATGGGTTTGGAAATTAGAAGTGTGGGGGAGGTAACAGCAGCCTGGTGCTTCGCGGAAGAGCAAGGGGCTGAAGGTGATCTGTCCTCATAATCCAAATGATCCATGGAACTGACAGGGAGTCACTTCATTCTAGCTCATTTTTCAGGAGCCAAGGCCTTGATGAAAAGGATTTGGACTTGAGGCTTGATGCCCAGAACTCACAAGTGGTTCTCTCTGATGTTTCATTCACCCGAGGATTTTGGGGATGAAGACAAACCCGATGAAGCAGTGTCAGTGCAGAGAGCCATCTGCTCCCTAAGGGATGGGGACCTGAGAGCCAAGGACAACCCCATGGCTGCTGGGCCAGGGACCCCCCAGTCCCCCAGCACCAGGGGGGGCTGAGCAGAGCAGACCCCAAGACCATGGTCGGGTTCAATCAAGAGTTCAAATTTTCATGAGAATTCAGAGCGATGAGAGGTCCACGGGAAATTTGGGAAGTGAGTGTGCAGGTCAGGGCCAGGTTTGGGGTCAGGAGGATCAGACAGAGCCCTGGGATCACCACAGAGGTGACTAGGGAAGGGACATCAGTGCTCAAGTAGTGCCCCATCCCTGGCAGTGCTGAAGGTTGGATGGGGCTTGGAGCACCCTGGGCTGGTGGGAGGTGTCCCTGCCCAGGGAACAGGGGTTGGATCTTGATGATATTTAAGGCCCCTTCCAACCCAAACCATTCTATGAAATATATAATAATAATTCCACCCTTAGAAGTAAAAGGGAGTAATTTAAAAGCTCTGATGTAATCTTCCATTACCATGAAGAGATCACAAAGGGATGAGCAAATTGTTGGAAGTTCAGAACAATATTAACAAGGTGTCTTTTACTCCAGTGGAGACCCAGACCCGAAATACCTTATGCAGGAGAAAAGCAAGTAGGCAAACAGACTATCACACACAAAAAACACTCAAACCATCCCAAAACCCAGCAAAAACTTAAACCAAACCCATCAATTTGTTACTAGCTTTTATTTCATACACAGCATATAAACATGGGCAGATCCTTTCTTCACAAACTTTCCACCAATAAATAAAAAAGCAAGGCAATGTTTTCATTTCAAAGTGGTCCCAGCATTGCAGTTTGGACTTCCCTTTCTCCTAAATAGAGCTTAATGAACATTTTGAACATCTTTCACAAGAAAGGAGTTTCCACACAACTCAGTAGAAAGTGTTCCATCCTCGTCTGTATCCATCCCCTAAATTGGTGACAATTCCTACAAGTAACAGACTGGGAATTTTTCTGGCTATGAAAGTGTTGCTTGGGGACAGTAAGTTGTCCCCGAGCTATTTCCTGCAGTTCTGTTACAAACATGTGCATGTCACATGCCATGTAGAGCATCACCCAACACACTGATGGGAGAAGATGCTCACCCAGTGCTGGGGGGTGTGATGTGCAGGGGAGGCTGAACCACAGGCAGATTTACCTGTTCAAAAAGGAGACTGCTCAGCTTCACCCATCCTGTTCTAATCTAGAGAAAACACCAACAAATTAAACTGTCCCCATTTTCATTCCAGTGTCACCCACCCCCTGCAAAACTGGAACTTCTCAGGTAAGGTTTGCAGCCTCCTCGTTGCCAGAACTGCAGTGCTGGTGGCACCTGATCTGCCAGCTTCAGGACTGCCCCTGCTATGTCTACGTGAGCAAACAGCTCCAGTGGGGCTCTCAGAGGAGATGGAGCCCAAGTGTTGATTTGTGAAAGCGTGTGGTCTCGTGAAATGGATGCACAAACCCCCTGGCTGAACACGGCTTCTTTGGGGTTGTCTTGTCCTTCCTCAAAAGCAGCCAGCACAGGCAGCATTGGCACAGATTTCACACAGATCAGTTTCTTGAATAGCCTGGCCTGGGAGAGAGAAAAGAAGGTTTTGGTGAGATGACAAGAGAACATCTTAGAGAGCAGAGCAACACATCAAGGGGAAATTCCTTTCCACTACTGTTGTATGAAGTTTAATGTTCCTTTAAGCTATTGCCAGTATAACTAGTTTTTGCAAAACTCTGGCTTTAAAGAATGAAATCCAACCTGGATTCATTGAGGAAACAATGGGGACATGTGGAGTCAAAAGAACCTTCTGGCAGGTGGTGGGGATGAGATTTATTTTATTGGTGGTGTTTCTTCCAAAGTGTCCACCATATTGGACAAATTTTATAGGATAAATGCAACATAATAAAATAAAAAAGCAGCCACTGCAGCAGCCCATTCAAGAATCAGAGTGTAATTCACTTCATTTCCATCTCACACATCTTTTAGGCTGCCTGGAAAACCACCTCCTTCTACACTGATCAGAGAGAGCACCCAGGCCTGCTCACAACTTGTTTAAATTAGTGAGAATTGAGACTCACTGAATGGTTGGGTTAGAAGGGACCTTCAAGATCATCTCCTCCCAATCCCCTGCCATGGGCAGGGACACTTCCCACCAGCCCAGGGTGCTCCAAGCCCCATCCAACCTGGATTTCCACACTTCTTATTTAATTTTAAATTAGCCAGAAGTGGGCAACATCACTCTGCTTTTCCCAGGAGCCAGAGGAGATCCTGAGCTCAGGTGTAAGCCATCTAAGCCAGTGTGCAGCTCCCCAGGAAGGTTCATCCTGGCCACAGCAGCCTGACCTCTCCAGGTCACAGCTAAGGTGAGCACAGAAGGAATTTTCTTGCAGGAGGCTCAGACTTGGTGTGGTTCAGGAGGGGCAGGAGAAGAGCAGCCTGGACTCTCCCAGTGACAGAAAAGTAATTCCACGTCTTTGCCTGCTCCTATTTGAATGTTTAAGGCTGCAAAGTGTGATGTAAATGGCAATGATGCAATTTGAGCTACATACTCAGCCTCTCAAAAACTTGGAGTGCATCTTCTCTTTTGCACAGTGACTGGAACTCCTCAGGGAGATCTTTTTCATCACACGGGGAATAGAGAGCCCGGGAGAGCACCATGCGGGGGTTGATGTTCTGCTTCTCATCCATCAGCTCCTTCAGCTTCTTCACAGACTCCAGGGAGAACCTCAAGTCTCCATCCTATGTAGACAGAACCAGAAGGGAAAAAAAGAAAAAGAAAAAAGAAAGAGGAAAAAAAAAAAGAAAAGAAAAAAAAAAAAAAAAAATTGGAAAGTTAGTCCTTAGGCAAACCCATTCCATTTCAACCATGAGCTCTCCCAGAAATTATACTACAGGGAAAAGACAGTGTTGAAGCAAAGCTGAGATAAAATCAGTGCTTTTGGTTAATTTGGCCTTTTGCTAAGTATCATAAGGGAGGAGGCAGAATTAGTGCATTTCTCACTCCCAGGAGAGAGACCGATAAAATCTGAACTCAGAATCATGACTTAACTTGGGGGGGAGAAGGTAAATGGGAATTTATTTTGTTCCATCTTTCTCCTAATCCACCAGTAGGGAATGTCAAGTATTGGCTGCCCTGTGGCAGGCTTTAACCCTGCAAAACAAGCAACTCCTTCACATTCCACATCCTTAAGTACTGAAATCCCTCACCCCAAGGGACTGTGGCAAGTTTCCATGAATTTTAAACTTGCCAATGGAACAGGAATTCCTGGCACCATAAATGTGACACTTCTGACTCAAAGGTTACACCAAAAGCTTCAGGAGGCCACAAGAGTATTTTGGGAAATACTACTGCATGTTTTATGTTGCTGAATATAAAACTGGTTTACAGGCTCAGGAGCTCAGTGGCAAATGCTGGGAGATGCTGGGGAGAAGCTGGCTTGGGTTTGTTGGTGGTTTTTACAGAATCGTTGAATTTTGGTGTTAAATTATTTTTAAAAAACCCAACAAAACAACCAGATAAACTCTGGACATGCACTTACTTAACAAAATCAAACTCTTTTCCACTTGCAATCAGTTTGTGATTTTACTCAGGTTGATTTACCAGTCTGGCTGACTATGAAAAATTAACTTTCCCTGGAGAAATGCAGTTCTAGGTTCAGCTGCCACAGACCTCAAAGAGCCTAAAATGGGTGAAAAAGGACAGGTTCCCACTGGTACAGTTTCAGAGAAAGCAGAAAGTAGGAATGAACCCCGTGACATTTTTTATCCTAGTGACAAAAAATAACAAAGGAACAACAAATGTACAAAACAAAACAAGAAAAACCCCACCACCTCAGGTGAGAAAGGTGGATTGGAGAGAGCTCAGTCTGAGCTGCATCTCCCCTCCAAAATGAATCATTCACTGGGTTGCTGAACCAAGAGGTTTTTATTACAGAAACAGTGCAGAACAATCCAGCTCTGTTGGTTTTTCTCTCTGAACTCCACACTCTTGTTCCAATCTCCATCATATTTATTCAAGCTCTGTGCTGGGAAGTGTTGAGCTAGGAATACTCAGCCTTCTAAAACATGATGTGAAGCCCAATGAAC
The DNA here is from genome assembly GCA_038090715.1 of Florisuga fusca. Lineage (NCBI taxonomy): Eukaryota > Metazoa > Chordata > Aves > Apodiformes > Trochilidae > Florisuga > Florisuga fusca. The sequence goes on from JAAWXA010000039.1 coordinate 6,290,185, forward strand.
TTAAGCTTTATAGAACATTTTGTAAAATGAACGATTTTGGACATATTAGGGGAGAAGGAAGTCTTGGGAAGAACTTGAAGAAAGGAGCATAAGCAGAAAGTCACCAGTCAGGCCCCAGGGACCTCAAGTAATCCAAGTGACAAGAGTGCCACACGTGTGCAGAGTACACTGCAGATATATTCAGGAAAACCCAGATTTAATCATTAATGAGACGAGAATTCAAACTACAAAGAGGACCTAACACTCCAGAGCTGCACTTTCTGCACTTGTACCCAACCTAGAAACTGCTGTTCTCATTCTGTCATTTTTGTTATGGCTCAAGTTGAAAATGGAGATTTCTTTCCATTAAGTAGGAAGCTATCTGAACAGAAACTGGAGACTCCAGAATGGTTTGGAAGAAAGAAACAGCTTAAACCTGCTTTTTCTGGACATCTCTGCCATCCAAAGGAGCAGAAGGGGATATCTCAGCCTCATCCCTGGAAACCTACTGCAAATAAAATGTTTAAGGAGTATTAGTTCTCTTGGGACTCTGAGTTATTCACACAACAAACTGGGACTTCCCAGACTGTTTCCAAGGATGAGTGCAGACAGATCCAACACTCTCCCAAGTCCAGCCCAGAGCCCTGCAGTCCCTCCTGATCTGCTTCCACGTTGCACATGGGATCAGTCAGAGCTGCTCTGTAACTCTGGAGAATCTGGAGCAGCCTCCTCGCATCACTTCTCTGTTCATATTTCAGCCAAGCCCTTCTTTCTCTTATTTTTCGTTATTCATAATAATATTATTTTTTTATGCTCTACCACCCAAGCTTGCAGACAATTTCCACTCGCCTAGGAGCAGAGAGGAGACCAGTTCTCTTTTGTCACATCTTCTTTACCTTGTTCTATAAAGTCAGAGGTGTCCCCAGCTCTTGCAGCTTCCCAGCTCGTGGGGTGAGGAGCAAAAGAAAGCTCTGGAAGTGGCAGGGGCAGGAAGGGATTTCAGAGCAGGGATACAGCTGGTGAAGCTGAGTGCAGCACCAGGGAATGCATTCAGCATTTTACAGAAAGGAAAACTGAACCAGAGGGAGATGAAGGGGGATGGCAAGGCAGAGCAAAGCAAAACTACCTGGCACAGTATCAGAACTTTGGTGAGGAGCAAATTAAAGAAGAGAAAACTCACCTGAACGTAGACTGCCTGGGAGCTGTACACCAGGAGGAAGACTGCGAGGGCTGTGAAGGAAAGAAAGTTTCTCATAGTGCCTGCAAAGTGCAGCCTCTCTTAGCAGAGTTTGTTTTCTCTGGTTGTGGCTCTTTGGGGCTTTGCTTTTGTGGCCCTCAGATCTTCTTATTCTTCTCAGCCCTCAGCCCCCTTTGCAGTCAGAGCTCTCTCTGTGCTGCCAGGGGAAAGCTGGAGCTTTATAAAGACTCCACACAGCATTTGCTTGGTAATCCATTAAACTAACCTCTTTATTGACATACAATAAAGCCTCAGTTTCTATCAGTTATCTATCAGTTATCTGCTCCTCAGCAGTGCAGGTCAGGCACACCCAGGCAAATCCTGGGGTTTATGGGTCCCCCTTGGAGAAACTGGAAAGAAGACAAGAAGGCAAAACATTCCCACCTAGAAGAAATAAACAGCAGAGATTGATGGGATGCAACCCCTGAAACTCCAGCTGGGGAGCAACTCAGGGTTTCTGCCCACTTGCTGCTGAGCTGGGAGAAAAAAAAGAGATTTGGGAGGAGAGAGAGAAAAGTGGGAAAGGAGGGGAAGAGAGGAGAGGAGAGGAGAGGAAAGGAAAAAGGAAACTTGGACCACTGACTGTATGGAGAGGTGCACAGTGGGTTGGGAAGGGACATGGGCAGGTGGGCAGCTTGTTTGGGTTTGGGGTTTTTTCTCTTCCACTTTTCCTTCACTTACTAAACAGGTGTGGGGGCTGCATGGATGTGTGGAGCACAAGGGGAGGGAAGGGAACAGCACTGGAGCCACTGGAGGAGGAGGTGGAAGCATGGGGGGAGGCACTGGGGGCACAAGCAAAGTGATGCTGAGGAGCTGGAGGGGAACAAGGAAGGTGAGAGAGAGAGGGAAATGCAGTGGGATGTGTAGGAGAAGTTCCTGCCCAGGCAGGGGATTGGAACTAGAAGGTCTTCAAGGTTCCATCGAAACCAAACTTTCCATCATTCTATGATTTTATGATTTTATGGCATCAGGTTCCCCAGCCCTGCACACCCCGTGCCTGGAAGGGCTGTGCTGGTTCTGCCACCAGGGCTTGTCCTGGGGGACCCAGTCCTGGTGCTGCTGGCATTGCCATGAAATGCTGTCACTATCTCCTGCTTTGAGCTCATTCCCTAAGTTCTGACAGTTTGTGTTTTTTCCTTTGGACGGGAAGGACATATCCCAGCCCCAGGATAAGGTTCCCCTGACTGCAAAGAGGGAATGAAATCCTCTCTGTCCCTGTTCCTCATTAAGGAGCCTTTAGGTGGATTTTCTCCCTCCTGTCCCACAGTGGGAATGGGAAATGGGTGAGTGGAGACCTGGTTGGTATCAGCTGGGCCCAAACCAGGACACCAGTGCCTGAAGGGGCTCCAGGAAAGCTGGGGAGGGACTTTGGACAAGAGCCTGGAGGGATGGGATGAGGGGGAATGGCTTTGACCTGGGAGAGGGGAGACTGTGGTTAACTATTTGGAAGGAATTTGGAAGTGTTCGAGGAGAGACTGGATGGGATTTTGAGCTACCTGGTTTAGTGGGAGGCATCCCTGGCCATGCAGGGGGTTTGGAACTGGAGCATCTCCAGGGTTCCATCAAACCCAAACCTTTTCTATGAGGTCACTTTCCCCAGAGCTGCACAGCCCTGCACACCCATTCTTCCTTGTCCTATTCCTGGGCACCACCAAAAAGAGATTGGCCCCTTCCTCTTGACACCCCCCATTAGTTTCAGCAGTCCTTGCTCATAGGAGACAAATGGTCCAAGGCAGGGGAGGAATAAAGGGCAGGGAGAGGGCTCAGGACACAACAGGGTCTGATGGAGGACAAGGAACACAATCCCACCTTGGGCAGCAGCAGCTCTGGGCATTCCAAGCAGCCATCCCAAATGTTGGTGAAGAGGAAGATGGGCCATGCTTGAAGTCAAGAACCTGACCACCTTTACCCATCATCCTACCCCACTGCCCCCCCTGGAGATCCCCCAGGCAGGAATTCTCTCCCAGAGCTGAGTTTGAACTCCCGGGTCCCCGGGAGGAGATCTGGGGAAAGGTTTGTCCTGGGAATGCTGGGCAGATGGAGGAAGGCAGAGGAGGAGCACTCCATGGCTGCAGTTCTTCCTGCTCCACCTCCTTCCCTCCTCCTCCTCTCCCCCTCACTCCTCCTGGAGGCAAAGCAGCTGCCCAGAGCAGAGCAGTGGTCAGAGCAGCCCCCCCTGTGCCTCTGTTCCAGGAATCCTCTGGATGCAGGGGACCAGGTGCCTTGGGAAAAGGTTCTTTGAAATTGTTTTGAGATGGGTACAAAAAGCAGCCTGAGTGGAGAGCAAGGAGACAAATTGCAAGCATCTGGAATGCTGGATCTCAGCACGGATACAAGAGTCTGGCAGGTTGGGAAAGAATTGAAGAATTACAGTTGGAGTCTGTAGGTTTGGAACAAACCTCAAAGGCTGTGGGCTCAGATCTTCCTCCTCCTCCTCAGGGATTCCCTGTTCCCAGGGACTGTTCTTACCAGCACTGTGCCCCTCTGTGCCAGTTCTGATCCCCTCTGCTCCCCAAGGAACATCCATGATTTTGGGGGACCTCTAGGTTGCCTTGGTTTCCCCTCAGGCAAACTGGAGGTTCCACTCATCCCAAGTCCTCCAGAGCACACAGATCTCTCCCATTCCCATCCCTGTGTGCTCAGATCCCTTCTCTTCCCCACATCTCACACTCTGATCCTTTCTGCTTCCCTCTTTTTGTACACAGATCCCCTGTTCTGCTTCATCCCAAGCATCCTCACAGCTCTCCCAGCACCCTCAGGAAGCATTCAAGATCTCTCTCCTTTGTTTCTGGGGATGTTCAGATCTCCCCCTTCCTGCTCCTACCCCTCCATCTCCCTTCATGTGCACAGACCAAGGGGAACAGAGGACAGCAGAGAGTGCTCAGGATCCCTGAGTGCTGGTGGGACCATGGGAACTCCTCTGACTTTTATTCACAAAGCTGGTTGGTTTTGTCTGGGTGAGGGAATGGGGTGCAGGGAGAGACATGTTCACTCCCCCCTTCCTCCACCAAGTTTATCACAAAGTTCAGCTTCCTGGGTGGCTCTGGGATGACAGACACACAGCTACAGTTGGCTAAGCTGGAAAAAAGCTGGTGATAATAATTTAGTAATTCAATAATTCAATAATTTAGTTGAAATTCAATAATTTAGTAATTCAATAATTTAGTTGAAATGCATCAGGCCATCTGGCAATCCTCCCCCTGCAGTCCTGGTCACCCCATGGCAGCAGGAGCCCAAATCCTTGCAGTCCAAGGAATATTTCTCTATTTACAAATTCTGGGAGCTGATGCTCTGACTCTCCTCCTGCAGCTGGGAAGCTGTGGTGTCTCCAGGTGAAGCCACATTTAAGTACCCAATCTCAGAAGGCTGAGAGGGGGATAAACAAAACGAAGAGTCTTGGCTTTCAGCTTCTCCTCCAGGCTTCAGGTCTTGTGTGGTCTTCAGGGTGCTGAGAGAGTCCGAGGGATCTCGGGATGGGAACCTGAAACCACATTTCCTCTCCAGTTATTCTGCAACCTTGAGCTGAGCCTCCACCACCTGCACAGCCCCAACACATCCCTGCACAGGGGGATGACCAAAGCCTTTTGCTTGCACCAAGCCTCCCACACTCTTCCTCCAGCCCAGGAGCTGACAGCCCTCAGCTACTCCAGAACCTACCCAGAACCCTTCAAGAGGACCCAAAAGCTGGAACCAGTCCCCCTGGGCTGGGTCTCCAGAAAGCAGAGTCCAGGATTGCAGAGTCTCTCTGCCCTCCCCTTGCCCATCTTGGCACCCAGCCTGGTGGTTCCTGGCTCCACCACTGGAGAAAGAGCTCCAGCTCCCTCCTGCTCCACAGCCTGGGATGTGGGTCATCCAGCTCTGGGCAGCAGTGCCCCTCTGTCTCAGAACCTCTTGTGTCAAGACATTCCTCCCAGAGCACCCAGCACCGAGCTGATTGCTGAATCTCACAGTGTTCCCTGACAGAGTTTGACAATTTTACTTCTTCGTCCCATCAGCTTCAGAGACTTTCAAACAGTATTTTCCCTATAATTTGACAAAAAGACCCTTGGAGATAAATGCACAGGCTGGAGCAGTCAAACCACTCAACTTTCCCCTCACCACCTGCAGAGCAGCAGTCCCTGACTCTTCCTTTTACCCCACGTTACCTGGTCCGGGGAGATGGCAACAGCTTCCTCTGGGGATGGCATTCAGAGAAGTTGACACTCTTTGAGTCCTGGAAAGAAGAACAAGGACTTTAAAAGGAGCAGGCACGTGTCACACCCCAAATTTCAACACACATCCTTCAAAGTGCCCCCTGCTCCACTCCCAGTCCTCCCCAGAACTCCAGCCCCCCAGAGGTACCAATCATCCATTCACCCTTTGAGGCCAGACTTGGGACTTGACATATTCTGTGATTTATTCCCAGGAGACATCAGCTCCTGCAGCCTCTCTGCTGAGACAGAATCACAGAATCATCCGGGTTGGAAAGGACCTCTGAGATCATCAGCTCCAACCCTTGATCCACTCCCCCCGTGGTTCCCAGCCCATGGCACTGAGTGCCACATCCAGTCTCTGCTTAAAAACCTCCAGGGATGGAGAATCCACCCCCTCCCTGGGCAGCCCATCCCAATGTCTGATCACCCTCTCTGGAAAGAATTTTTTCCTGATATCCAACCTAACCCTCCCCTGGCAGAGCTTGAGCCCATGGCCTCTTGTCATAGGGAGCTTGTGCTCCAGTCCCTTCACCAGCCTGGTTGCCCTCCTTTGGACCTGCTCCAGCACCTCAATCTCCTTCCTGACCTGAGGGGCCCAGAACTGGACACAGGACTCGAGGTGTGGCCTCCCCAGGGCTGAGTACAGGGGCAGAATCACCTCCTTGGACCTGCTGGCCACGCTGTTCCTGATCCAGGCCAGGATGCCATTGGCCTTCTTGGCCACCTGGGCACACTGCTGGCTCATGTTCAGCTTCCTGTCAATCCAAACCCCCAGGTCCCTTTCTGCCACTCTGTGCCCAGCCTGGAGCTCCCCATGGGGTTGTTGTGTTGAGCCTCATCATGTTGGAATCATCCCAACTCTCCAGGCTGTCCAGGTCCCTCTGCAGAGCCTTCCTGCTTCCAGCTGATCCACACTCCCCCCAGCTTGGGGTCATCTGTGAATTTGCTGATGATGGACTCAATCCCCTCATCTAAATCATCGATGAGGATATTAAACAGAACCAGGCCCAGCACTGATCCCTGGGGAGAGCAGATTCCCTTGAGATCCCTGGGAAGATCCCTGGAGCCCCATCCCTCTCCCAGCTCACCTCCACGATGGGAGCATGGCTGCTCCTGGGGCTGCAGAGCTGAGGTTTGTTCTGCTGCAGCTGCACCTTCTCCTCCTCCGGGATCTTCCCTCTGAGCACATCACACCAACAAGCCACAAGTTAGTTTCCTTCCAGCCCCATCACATTTTTCAAAGGGGAGTTTTCTTTTTCACACCTTTTGGCCCAACACAGCCTTCCAGCTGTATGCTGGGGGCTTGGATGAGGAAAGGAGTTCATGACATCCCACCCAGCACTGGTGATGGGGGCACAGGCTCTCCTCTGGATTTCTCAAGAGTCACTGAATCACAGCATAGCCATGGTTGGAAAGGACTTTGAGATCATCAAGTCCAACCATACACAGACAAAAAAACCCCACAATAAAAGAGAAACACCACAGACACTCCACCAAGTAACACCCACTAAAAAAAACCCCAAAACCTACAATCTGGACCACTAGAGCATGCCCTCAAGTGCCACAGCTCCACTTTTCTTAAATACCTCCAGGGATGGTGCCTCCATCACCTCCCTGGACAGGCTGTTCCTCTTCCTGACCACTCTTTCAGCAAAGAAATTCTTCCTCAGATCTAACCTAAACCTCCCCTGCTGCAACTTCAGACCATTTCCTCTGGCATTATCCACTGGGGAGAAGAGCCCAACACCCACCTCCCTACAACCTCCTTTCAGGGAGCTGGAGAGGGCAATGAGGTCTCCCCTGAGCCTCCTCCAAACTAAACATACCCAGTTCCCTCATGTCACTATTTATATTTATATTTATATTTATATTTATATTTATATTTATATTTATATGTATAATATGTAAAGCACCTATCACCATATTGATGAACATTCTTAGAAATGTTTTAGAAATAACTAGAAATAATTGCACTTGTTTCTAAGCCCCTCCCCAGCTTGGTGGCTCTCCTCTGGACACATTCCACCCCCTCCATGTCCTTCTTGTAGTGAGGGGCCCAGAACCAAACACAGTATTCGAGGTGCAACATATTCTATGATTTATGCCTATAAAAGAGGCACAAACCAGACAGGCACTGGGAAAGGGCATCACTCAGTGGCTACCTGCTCTGCAGGGTGGCAATGGAGGAGAGGTTGCTCCACGGGGTCTCATCTTGGTCAGTGATCTTCTGGAGGAGCCTTCTCCTCTCCTGGAGCAGTTTCTCATTCTCAGTGGTGATCTGTGCAATCAGTGCCTTCCCCTGAGTGTGGTGCAGAAGGAAATACCAAGCAGCAGTTCTGCTTTGTTCATCCCCCTCCTCTCTAAACCTCAGAGTATGTTACCAAAGGGGTCACCACCAAGCACATTGTCCTGGTTTGGGCCAGGATAAAGGTGATTTTCTGCCTGGTACTTTTGCTTTCAGCTCAGTCTCTCAGCAGTAGCTGCACTTGCTGAAATGAACAGCAAGTTTCTCAGGCAGTGGCAGCTTCTGGGACTGATCCCACTCCAGGGTTATAGTTACTGCTGGAGAATGGGCTGCAGAACCAAACCACTGCTCGGTTCTGAGGAACATTTTACCCTCCAGAAGGAGAAAAGGAGTAAAGAGGTCACACCACAGCCCTCCTTTGGGGAGCATCAGACAAGATAGATGCCAAAATTGACCAAACAGAGTATTCCATCCCATACACCTCATACTCAGTATTAATTTCAGGGATCAGAAGGGTCAAACCCCTTCCTGCTTCCCCTTCTTCCCCTGTCCCTGTTTGCTTCAGCATCCTGGAAGGATTCCATCTAGTCCTCTGCCTGTGGTCCTGATCCATTCCAGCCTGAATCTGTGTGTTCTGCCTCCAGCTCCCAACTGCTCCTGACCCCAGGATTCCAGCCTGGACTTTCCCAGGGCTGCCCTGCAGCCTCGGTGGGGATGTGAGAGTTATTGGGAGAAAGGGGGCAGGAATATCAATTTTCCTGTATATTTGTATATATTTAGTAATTTTTTAGTAATTACTGTTTCATTAAAGCTGTGTAGTTTAGTTTCCAACCCATCAGTCTCTCTCCCTTATTCTCTCTCCTTTCTTCAGCAGGGAGGGGGATTAATAGAGAGCATCTGTTATTCAGTTTAATTGCCAGGCCAGTGTTAAACCCTGACAAACACCCACTCCTAGCAGTGAGATCCTCTTCAAGGTAACACACCCCAGAAGAATCTCATCCTGGAATCATTAAGTTTGGAAAGGACCTTCAAGGTCATTGAGTCCATCAGGTTCATTTCTGAGGCAAAGGGAGATGGAGCTCAGGCAGTTTCTGAATGGGATTTGAGGACCCGGGTTCCCCTTGATGAGCAAACTTAAGCCAGGAATTTCCTTTTGGCTTTTTTTGATCCTCCAAGGCCAGGCTGGTGCCCCTTGGCACTGCCAGCTGTTTTCCAGGCAGGAGCAGAGAGCAGGAGCAGCAGAGGAGGCAGAGCTCTCCCTGCTCCCACTCTCTGGTTGTTGAACAGTGCAATCCCAGCACCTCCAAACCAACTGTTCCCAAAACCTCCTTTCCCTTTTTTCCTAACCTGCCTTTCTCTTTGGAAGAAGGGATGCTCCTGCAGGCCCCTGATGGACTCTCTCACCTTTTCCACTTGGAGCTTTGACTCACTGAGCTCATTTTCAAGCTGCTTAATCCTGGTGTCCCTTTGTTTCACCTCCTGGATAAAGGTCTCCTTGGCTCTGCGGATCTTCTCTTTGTGGTGGAGCTGCATTTCGTTGTATTTCCTGGGGAGACAGAGAGGCAAACATCAGCTTGGGAAATGTTTTTGTGTTCTGGGTCCAGGGCAAGGCAGGAGGTGTCCTGTATCAGTGCAAGCTCTTCAGAGCCTGAACTAGGAGCCCTCAACCATCCTTTGAGCTGTGCAGCTGAAGGCAGAACCAGCACAGCCACTTCCAGACTGTGCCTCATCACTGAGCAGTTTGAGGGTTTGGGGTGCAAAGGGATAGGGTTAAACAGCAACCAAATGGGAACAGATTGAGGGAAAGGGACCCAAAGGCTTCTCAAAGCTGACTCCCAGCTTTACAAAGCCTTCTGCTCTCCCCTCTCAGCTTTTTATACCAACCAAGGGTATAAAGTCCCCAAAAATGGAGGTGACAGGGAGAGGGTCAGTTGTTGATTTGGGTGGGGATGTGGAGGTCTGGGGGGAAGAATCCTAAACAAGGGTCAGACAAACAGGTTGCAGAAAGAGCCACTTCAGTGGGTGCTGCTTAGAGCTGTGACCCAGGGGTTAAATATTTGTGTCTACTGAGACTTGTGATCCTTGCTTAAATGTGTCCCATTCCCACAATGCTCTTGTTTATTTATACCCAGTTGTGATAGAAGGGGAAAAATGTTTTAAAAAAAAAAGAGATCTCTATCACATAAGGGACAATATAAGGGACTTTTGCCCATCTTTGCTCAAAACTCATGACAAAAAGGCTTCCAATTAGATCAAAAGTGCTCTGGGGCAAAACCAGCAACTCCATGGAGCATCTCTGTCATTGCCAGACCCAAACCAGCAGCACCCAGAGACCTCCCTGGGCACCCCCTTTTTTCTGCCCTGCCTCCAGCTGCCAAGTGGAAGGTGACAGCAGACACCAGGCACACCAGAACCACACCCAGGATTTCAGGTTCAAGCAGATCTCTCCCCGAGAAATGCCTTGAACAGGAGAAACAAGGAAGGCTACAGAACAGTCAGATCCAGTGTCCCTGCCAGGCACAGCCAGAACAATTCCTGGGTAGGTTTTTTGGGGGCTTTACACATCCCCTGCCTGCTGCTTCAGCCATTACCTGACATACAGATCCTTCTGGTTCAGAAGACGAACTCCTTCCTCATAAAGGGCTTTGTTTTCCTCCTTCAGCAGTGAAAGTTGCTCTAAAAGCTTCTGGTTCTCCTTCTGACACTGGAGGTTCTGGAAAACATCTTTTTTTTAGTTGTATGTGCATCCTCAGCTGTCCTCATCCTCTGCCTCCTCCCAGGCTGATCTCCAAAGCTGCTCTGTCAGTACCCCCCTACAGATCACAGCATCCATCCTACCCCCTCCCCTTCAAGAAGGGGGAGTGTGGATTTTCTCTGCTGCTGGAGGGGCTGTAGGCTTCAACCAGGCAGAGAGGGGTCATGCAGCTTCCCAGTCTGCCAAAAAACTCCATGCTCTGCAAGAAAAGGGGGCAGCTCCTGCCCCTCTCCTTTTTTTGCCCTCAGAGCTCCACCCCCAGGAAACCTACTTGAGATGGGATGGTGCTTTTCCTTCAGCTGATGTTTAAAATCAGGGGGTTTCTGCAAGGGCTGAGCACCTGGCTAGATCTGACCCTATTTCAGCAGATTTCACAGTCCCATTTGCCCATAGAGCTCAGTGCCCTGGAGTCAGCCACCAGCAGAGCATCCCCTGGGTGCTGAGGACCCATCTGTGTTGCAGCTCACCTCACACGAGTCAGGTTTCTTCTCCTCTTCTAGGACATGGGGAGTCCTGGCCTGCAGCTCCACCTGCATCTTGGCCAGTGAGACCTCTGTCTCCTCTGAGTGCTGGAGCTGCTGCCTCAGCTCCTCCACCTGCTGCTCCAGGAGCTCCCTAAAAACATGTTGATGTGACAGTGAGACCCTGGCATGGAGGCCAGCTCAGAAATTCAAGGCTGGCCTGGGCATCATCTCAAGACATCACTGCACTTCCCTGCACCTGCCTGGGGCAACACGGGAGGCAGAAAGAGATTGGCACATCCTGGTTGTCCCCGTGTCCCAGTGGTATGGTGCATCCTGCAACTGGGGTCATCAGTTCCACTGCACACAAAAAGGGGAGCCCTGGCATCTAGAGGGTGCTGGCAAGAGGGGCCATGCACTTTCTGAGGAAGCCAAAAGCTCCAAAAACCTTTTACATCTCAGAATGGGGATGCTGTGGAGTTCTGCCAGGGATCCTGGCAGGTGAAAATGGTTTTACACCCTGTCTCTCTAAAACCCTGCAGTGACCCAACTCTGGGTACCTTTTCAGCTGCTCCTCATGAAGTTCTTGCTGCACATGAGCTTGATTTTCTTGGGCTTCCTTCAATTTCTCCTCCAAGAGTTTCTTGTCTGAAGCACAGGCTTCTGCCAGCAGCAGCTGATGCTGTGACTCTTTCAGCTTTCGATGGAGTTTTGAAATCTTGGATTAAAATTGGACATGGATTAAACTTTCTGAATTTCTAGGCCAGTATCTGAATCCAAAGGATTCAGATCCCTTTGATCTCTCAGTATCTGAGTCATAGGAATGAAAGTTTTGCTTCCTTCTACTCCTGAGGACTTCTGCATGTCTTTGTGTCAGTGTCCATTGAAAGCAAAACCTTTCCAACAGGATTGGATTTGGGTTTACAGGATTCCAGAGCAGATTTTGGATCAGACATCATGTCATGAATCAGCATCCACCTTTCTTGCCTCCAATTTGATCCTGCACACTTCCAAACCAAATCCAACCACTAGAGCAGGATCAGTGCAATGGAAAACACAGACTGTTGCAATTCACCAGTTTTTTGCAAACTGCTGCAAATCTTCTCAGCAGAACATGACCCCTGTGCCTGCCAGCAGGCTTGGCTTCTCCTGCCATGATTGTGTTCCCACTAACAGGCATTTTTTCTGAGGTATTTAGCCAAGTGATCTCAAAATGGACTACATGGAACCTACTCATGAGCCTCTAGTGCTTCTTTTTCCTGAACTCCAGATGCACAAAACTGCTCCCACCCCCCAGCCACCCCGCAGAGCCGTTACCTTCTTCTGCGCTGCACATACTTTGGATTTCTCCTGTGCAAGTTTCTCTTGCAGACTGCTCTGCAGTTTATCAGCCTGGGAGCACTTCAAGAGCTCTTTTTCAAGTTCTTTGACCTTCTGTTGGCTCTTTTGCCACTCTGCTGAGAGAGAGGAGCACGTTTCAGTTGTGTCTGCAAGTTTCGCCCGGGCTTGCTTCAGCTCAGCTTTGACCTAAGTTTCAAAAGAAGAAGAAATCAAGTTTGCACTTCAACATGCATCATCTGAAATGTCTTGATTAGGAAAGGGGCAATGGGATTACTGGACACTGAACAACAGTGGTGTGATTTCACCAGCAAATGGTCAAATGTAAATGAGGCCCAGCCCGTGTCAATCAGTACCTCAGCCCTCCCACAGACTGCACGCTGCTGTGATGCTCTCTTCCAGCAGCTCTCTCCCTGCTCTGTGCCTACCTTGGAGCATTCCTGCTGGAGCAAGAGGTTTTGTTTCTGCAAGTCGATGTTCTTCTCCCTTTCATACCTCAGCTCCCTCTCAGCTGAGCTGCACAAGTTCTGAACACGACCCAAGTCCTGCCGCAGTTGCCGCAGTTTGGCCTCCTGCTGCTGGAAGCTCTCAGAGAGGTTCTGCAGGGACAGGAAAAGGACAAAGGTTCCATGGAAATTAACTTCAAGGAATGATGAAGACTGGTCGTTAAGAAAGGCAGAGGGATGCCCAGGAGGATTTAAGGGCACTCGAGCAGGAAGCCAGGCAAACCTTTCCTCTGCCCCCCACCCTGTCCATCTGACACCACTGGGGAGGCTGAGGGAGGAGAGGAACCAGTCCTGGAGGAAGGAAGCAATCCTGGAGGAGGGAAGCAATCCTGGTTAAAACTGACCTGTCAAACCAAAGCAAAACCCCCCGGGCTGCTCTTCACTCTTTTGCTGGAGTCTGACTACAGTAATTAAGCAGGAGAGACACATCCAGCCACAGGTCCCCGAGGCAGCAGGAGCAAGGTGAGCCCAGGCAGTGGTGGCCCAGGAACAGACATGCTGGCACAATGTGACAGCAGCCTGGACACCATGGGGTGGTCACTGTGATGGCTTTGGAAGGTAATTAGGCTCTTTGGTTCACCTGTTTTCTTGCAAGTGCCTTGTACACAGACCAAAAGCTCTTCCTGCACTTGCTGTACCAAAGCCCTTCTTCCAAGGGTCACTTTCTGCCTCCTGTCAATCAAATTCCTTCTTTGCATCTTCACCCTCTGCTCTTGGGATGAGGTGAAATCCACTGAAGATCAAGCTTCCCTTCTCAGATAAATCCTCAGATAAATTCCCAAGCTGGGAAGTGTTGATCCAGCACTGTGGGCCCTGCCAGTTGTTGGTCTTTGAGACCTGTTAGATTTTGTGGGGTTTTGCCCCACCTGCTTCCATAGGCATCTCATGACTTGCTTCAGTCTGCTCATGCTCTCCAGATTTGCAGCTCCTTGGCATCAGCATGACTCTGATCCTCTCCTTTCCACCCCCACTCCTGCCAACAGGCCACCTTGTCCTCTCTTCCCTTCCAAACCCTTGTGTATAATCCTTGCTCCTCCTTGGACTCCACATTCCTGGGTACCTTCATCATTCCTCCCCCTTCCCCTGCCAGGGATAGCTGCTCTTCCCTTTATTTTTTAGATCAAACTTGAAGCAGGGTGAACAAATTGCTCTTAAGACAGAGCTGAACTTAATGAGAAACACAGGTTTTCCCTGAGAGCTGGGAAGAGCAGTAAGAGAGAGACAGGCACAGGGCTGCAGCAAACCCAGCTGCTCATCCCTGCAGGGCAGCAGGCATGGGATGAGCTCAAAAACTGGAGTGGAAGAGCATAAGGAGAAGTGGGGAAGGGGAACAGTTTCTGCCTACAGCAAGAGCAAGGCCCCTGTGGGACTGGCAAGCCAGCTCTGTGGCTCATACCCCAAAAGTGGAGCTGAGAAAAAGCTCCAAAAAAATTAAAACCACCATCTGAGGACCACAGAACTTATTTCTTTCACGTGCACTAAGGGGGCCATTCAGCTTAGCCAAGTCCTCACTACATCCAAAGCCACAACAGAAGGAAATGATGCCATTCAGACTTTCCAAACATTTTCCCCAAGGCAACCACTCAGCCTCATCTCCCCACTGCGTGCTACCACTCCAGGACTGCCTTCCAGTCCACTTTAATTGGGTTTTAGTGAAAATAAAAGCACAGTGCAGAGGACAAAGCTTCCCATACCTGTTTAATGCTCCCATCTAAACTGCCTGCAGAGCTCTCTGACACCAGAAAACTTCTCTCTCTGTGCACCAGGCCTTGATCCATCATCCAAGTCTCCTGGGGCGTGCTCTGGCCCTGCTCCTGGGCAGTCAGGATATCTTCTTTTAATTGGGCAATTTCTTCCAGTAACAACTGTTTTTCTTCATTGCTCTCTTTTAGCTGCTTTTCTAGCTTCTCCCTCTTCTTGTTGCTTTCAAGTAATTGAGAACTTGAAGGAGAAATAGCAAAGGGGGGAGATAACTATACATACCCAAGGGAAACTGCACTCGGAAGGGGAAAAATCTGGGAGACCAGAGTCCAGAGAAACACTCAAGGGAATGCTCAAGTGTCTCAGGAGGCTCCAGAGGGGATTTAATCCTGGGGCTAGCAGTTCTGGGTGGACACTGACCCACAAAGAAATGGTGTCCAAAGGGTCAGGGCTCAGTAGTAACCTGCTCATGAGTAGGTAGGTTAATGCTGGCTGAGAGACACATCAGGGCTGCATGAAAAGGTGGAAAATCCTATGGCTCAGGTCTCCCCACCAAGCTGTCTCACTAATCCAAACTCTTATGTCCCTACAAACCAATCTTCAGGTGTGACTTTAGCTCAGTATCTAATAACCACAGAGCTGAGCCCACCCTCACTGCCCTGGATTTCATCCAAGCTTTTACTTACTCATGAGAACCCAAGCATGGATGCTCCAACTCCAAATCTGATCCACTGAAAAAGGGGAGTCAGGAGATTTCTAAGAGCTTTATTTACAACCCTGATGCCTGCCCTCCAAAGCCAACCAAAAGCCACCACAGGATGGCAGGTGTTAGCCCCAAGGAGCCCAAAGCCCATGGTTGGACCTCCTTGGGACCAGGTTAGTCCAAATATCACCTCATTCCAGGAGAAAATACCTCCTTCCCAAGGACAGCTCTCACTAATGCCATTCAGGATCTGGAATAGCTTCAGAAAAATCTAGAAAAATGTTTGCTCCTGACTGACAAGGGAAATGCTTTTTCACCAAAATCTCTACTGAGAGCCAACACACAAAGCTGCTGTGAGCATGTTTGCTACAAACAGCACTAGGGTGATGTTTTAATAACTAAAAAAAAATAGCAAAATTAAGGAGGACAAAGTACCACAGGCCTTGTTAAGGTTTACCAGAGCAGTTCTTGTTCATCTCTCAAGTTTCTGATCTGTTCTTCCAGAAATACTACTTTGGCCATCTGTTCTTCAAACATCTTTTCATCTGTACACAGATCTTCATGTCCCTGCTCAGGTTTGTTAATCTGTTCTCTTTCTGGGAGGAGTTCAGAGACCTGTAAGGTCAGAAAACACCACGACTTTGATTTCCTTTGGTCCCAAGGAAAGCTGTTGAGTAGAAAAGACAATCTGGGGACTCCACCAAGGTGTGGAATCTGAATCTGTAGCCAAATTATTGTACTTCTTCACCCTTGAAGATACACCTGCAAGTCCTGTTCTCTGCAAGGGAATCATGTAAACTCTCATCAAATTCCATTTCTTTACTTGATTACATCCTTCTGCTGCCCCTCTGCAGTTCTCAGGGTTTTACATCACAGGCTGTATTTCTTTGGAAAATGAGGCATTCTTGGAAAAAACAGGAAGAGCCCAAGGTATGTGTTCAGCAGCCTCACCCAAAGAGCATCCTCCATCCAAGTCAACCCAAACCAACTTTCTGTGGAGGGCTGCTCTCCACTTTCAGCATCACTTAGTGCCTTTACAGCAGGCAAAGGCAGACCCAAAACCTGAGCCATGAAGAGAAGATGCCAAGAGAATAAAAGAGGCAAGAAAAAAGGCACGAGGAGTGCCTAAGGACACAGGAACTCCCAGACAGGAGCAGAACCAAACTGCCTGCTCAGCAGTGGTCACCCCAAGCCTTTCAAGAAGAATGCTGTTAAGCCCACTAAATGCTAGCAATGATTCTGAAAAGCTCTTCCTGAGTGTTTGGCAGCACTAATATTGTGCTTTATCATCATCAGGTCTTATATTCACCAAGATGAATTGATTGATACTTGAGCAACAGGCTCTGGCAGCTTCTGTCTGCAGCAGAAACCAGACAAGGGGCATTTCTTTTTACCTCTCACCCCTGTACCTGACAAAGCATTATCAGTTTGTAACTTCTCATGGGACACTTTAATGAGATCTTTGCTTGCTGACATTCCCTGGAGACTCAGGGAGTGGGTATAAGGGTTTGTAATCTCTGATTTTGAGTCAAGCAAGCCCTGGTGAGGAAACATCAGGAGACAGCAGAGGTAACACACCCTCCTACAAGTTCAGACAAAGCTTTGTCCTCTCAAATGTCCAAAAACCTCTTGAAACCCAGAAGGGTTCCAAAGAAATGCAAAGACCTCTTTGCATGGCATCAGTTCACAACACAACATGAATATTTACAAGAACAAAACCATTTTACCTGCTGGACACCCCAACAAAGACACTGAACAACCTCAGATCTCAACCTCCAGGTGCAAACACAATGACTTCACGCTAAGATCACTTCCAGCACTTTGTGGAACAATTTGTCCCCATTCAGCTGCTCTAGCAAAAGGGAATTAACCCCTTTGTGAAGGGAGGAATCCCAGCAGCCACCTGCAACCTGCTCTACTTTAAAGACTGTTGCAGTCTGGATTCCACCTCCCTTTGATGGAACAATAGTCCTCTCCTCAGGCAGAACCAGTGACCAGCTGGTGGCTGAATCTGGCTGGACCAAACTTAAAAGGATCTAGGAATTTGATTAGGAGTGGACTGAAAAGTTGGGATGCAAAGGCTAGAGAGGGACTCTGCCCACTTTGCCCCTCTTCCCCCAAATCAGACAATCCCTTTTCATGTCTGTATTCATAGACTGACCCAGTCCCTTCCTAAATCACCCTTGGGCAAGGCTTGGGCTGCATCCTGAGTTTTTAAAATGTGAATTTGTTGCCTAAGAGCACTACAAAAGGCCTGTCCTCTAGATGCCACTGTTACTCCAGTAAGACTCTTGTGTTTGAGCAGTTGCACCACCAGTTCAGGACTTTCTCTAGTCCTGCTGCTCTCATGCCTCTCAGAGTGTTAAAAAAGATTTTGTAATAGTTATAACCTCCCTTTTGCCAGCCTCCCTCAGGTTCCCTTTGTCTGCCTGATCCAGGCCACAGCTCTGCAGCTCTCCAGCCTCATTTTCCTCATTTTCAGCCCCTATCCTGCCTGTGTCTGTGCCAGCCTTCTGCAGTTTTCCTGGCATCACACACCCTCTCCCCTGTGGCCCAACTGGAAGGCAAGAGCACCAGCAACTCTCCCAGCAGAGATAAAACCCAGAAAAACTACCCAGCAGTTAAAAGGCTTCAAGCAAAACACCCTGAGGTTCTCAGGGCACCTTCCCATCACAGTGACCTCTGCAATAAATACCCAAGTGTGAAGATTTCCCCCCTGCCCTCTGGAGAAGGGGGCTTTGGCTTTGATTTACTGGTTTTAGTTGCATAGATTCATGGAATGGCTGAGGTTGGAAGGGACCTTAGAGATCACCTCCTTCATCCTCCCTGCCGTGGGCAGAGAAACCAAAAGGAAAGTTAAATTCAGATGTTAGAGACAGTTCCATTCAAGCAGATGGATTTAAAACCATCTGCCAAAGTTGTTTTGAAATTGTCTGGACTAGAGAAATGCATCACTAGAAGCCAAGCCACACATTTGAGGAGCAGGTGGGGATGTTTTACAGAGTCAGAAAAGGCAACTGCCTCCTGCAGGGAGGTCTGCTGCAGGAGCTGGAGGTCCCTGACCACCCAGTACCTTCTTCTCAGCCTTCAGATCTTCTCCTTGAAGTTCAAGCTCAGATACAAGTTGTTTTCTCCATTCTCTCCTCTCTCCCAGCTGACTTCCCAACTTTTCAATCGTTTCCTGACAGCTTTCCAGCATCTGGAACAAGCAAAATGGTCATTTCTACAGCACTTCTTATTCTAGCAAAAGAGAAGCAAATGGCAGAAAATGTGGCTTCTAGAAAACAAGGTTAGGAAAAACTGTTCTGAGAAGTTGCCAGCAGGATTTCTGCACCTTCTGCCCAGGGCTGGCAGGACATCTCAAGGCCTGGAGCCCCCACCTGACCCAAGACACCTTGGGAAGATCCTCTCCCACATGGAACAACCTCCTCCATTGTCAGATCCAATGGTCTGTCTGGGGAGCAACAAGTCAGCCACAAAGCCAGGTGGGAAACAGCCTTGTAGAAGCACCTACCTGCTACTTGTGCTTCCCTAAACCCTGAACAAGAATCAAAAACCTTGACCCTCAGCTGGGAGGGAAGAAGCTCCTCAGCTGAGGGCAAGAAAACCCCTAAGAGAGAGAAGTGATCATGGAGACCATCAGGACCTGTCAGGTCTCTCCTCCAGAGACATCCCATCTGTCTTGGGCTACAAACACAGGATGGTGCCAGAGAGCATTCGCTGGAGATTCTCACTTAATATGTTTCTAAACAAAACATTTTATTTCCCAAGGAAAACCTCATACCTCTTGCAGCTCTTGGGCCTGCTCCTCCCCACTCATCTCAGTTTTGTTCTTCCACCCTTCAAGTAACTCAGCTCCTAAACTTGTGATCTGAAGACAGAAAAAACACAAATTAAAACCAATCCAGTACTGACAACTGGTGCTGTATGCACAACTACTACTAAATTGCTCCTTGTGCTGCTACTACTGAATAACTCCTCTGTTTAGAAGCAAGGAGTGGGAGGGGATGTGGAGAGGCAGCAGTCTGGGCCAGCTCCAGCTCACATCTTTCAGCCTCCTGCTTCAAAGGGTGAGTGTGTCCTCCATGGCCAAGTCAGAAAATGGAAGAACCCTGCTCCACAAAACAGAGAGAAACAACCAGGAGGTGTGATTGAAGTTCAAGGCCATCTACACACTGCTCTCCCAACATGGAGAGCCCCAGGAGATCCTGATTTAGACTGCAGGCCATCCTCCTTTCCCATGCTGGTGCAATGCCCACAGCCAATCCCAATCCAAGCAGATGTTAGACTTGGTCCATCAGGGCTTCTCCCAGTCCCTCCATCTCCCAAATGAGGTTGGAACTCCCTCCTGCCAGGCTCTGGAGCCAGCAGGACACTGATCTCCATGCTTCTCCTGGCAGGGAAGAGCTGTCTGAATAAAGACTCATTCTGCATTTGCACCATCCACACCAGGAGGAGTCTATCCCAGTAGCCCTTCCTTCAACCTCTTTATGCTTGGAAGAAAGTTGGAGCTGATTTTTATTTCTAAACCACCAAGCTGAGCTCCCCACTGCCTGAGCTGGGCTGAATGAGGTGGCAGATGAGCTGGGAGATGATGGGGAGGTGGGAGATGGGGAGATGGGAGATGGGAGATGGGAGATGAAACCCAACTTCATCTGTACAGAGCACACCTCATCCCCACAGCCAGCACACCCAGCACCCCCACTCAGAGTGCCTGGGGAAGCACCTAAGATGCCTGATGCCTTTCTCACCCTCCTTTCTGTGCACTTTGCATTCCTTTCCAACAGAAGACAAAGAAGTCCCAGGTCTCTGCCAATCTCAGTCCACTTCAGCCCTGCTCTCCCTGCCAGGCTTCAGGCAGAAGAAGCCTCTCTGGGGATCCCACCCTGGCTAGCAGAGAGGAAAGCTGTTGGGATTCTGTTTAAGATGATGTTACCCAAGCTAAGTGGTAAAAGCAAGCTGGTGAAAGTCCCAGGCCTCTTGCAGAAGAGCTGGAGGGCAACAAACCCCCATCCCCTTGCATGACTCCATGATGATTTGGGGTTCAGTGTGACCTCGGAGTCCTGGAATGGATCTCAAGGGCAAACCACACCTCTCCTCCCCACCCTCCTGCCAGCCTTTAGTCATGAAGTTGATACCTAGCTATGCATTCCCATCATTTTGCTTATTTTTCCTCCAAGCTGTGACTTTGAAGCCTTGGAGCTGCCCATGTCAATCCTGTGCCAAGAGCAGAACAATGCTGACATTGTGTCCTGGTGTCCTCGTTCTGAGTCAGTGGCCTCAGCAGCCAAGATCTTTGTAGGCATGCCAAAACAGGAAAGACTTCCAAGTAGTTCTCACATGGAGCAGGCTGGCAAGCACCCAGCAGCACTGCTTTTTCCAGGCTCCAGTGCACCTGCCTTTGGGAAGTCCTTCCCTCCAGGGCACCCAAAAGCCCCTTGGAGATGCAGGGAGCAGCTCTGCAGCCTCCACCCGAGCAGATGCTGAATTTAACACTAGGTTGGCCAAACCTCCTCTGCTCTGCACCCCTCATTCCAGTCTCTTTTTGGGGTACAGCACCTGCCAAGCTCAAGCCAGCTCATGTCCCTTTGGCTGCCTTCATCCCAGGGATCCCTTGAACAACTCAGAGGGATTTCTCCAGACTGGAAACCCATCTGGTTTGATTATTGAAGGGATGTGTTTGCTCTGCTTCTGTGGGACAGTGGGAAACGTTTAGGCACGTCCTGAACAGGTCCCAGTTGAAACAAAAGCACAGGGATGGGGGACAGACCTTCTGCCATCCCCCCCAGAGTGCCTGCCCTCAGCTGCATCCTTGGGGACATGGTGACATCCCTCACTAGGAGAGCTGCACACACCTTCAGCCTGTCCCACTCAGTTCAGAGATTTTCTCTCACAGCCTGAGGGTCCTGACAAATAATTCATCTTTTTGCTGACAAATAATTCATCTTTTCACCCTTCAGACATCTTGGAGATGTGGGGCTACTCCTGCATTCCCCTGGGACAATCCCCTACATCATGTTTTAACCCAACAGCAAGGGTCTGGACATGTCCAAGCACTGCTCACACCTGACTGAAAACCTTCTGTGCCCTTTCTTCTCCTCATCTCAGAAATCCAAGGTTCTCCAAGGATCTGGTCCTGCTGCCTGGCAATCCAGGACCACAGGAGCATCTCTTACCCATAGAGAGGGGACAGAGGACAACCAAGCCCAAGGAAGGGAAAGCTTTTGGACAAGCAGCAGGGCTCCAGTCAAAGGAAGAGACCTCCTCAAGCAGCCTCTTCCTCTCTGGCCATCAGGTCTTCAGCTGCCCTCTCTGTCAGGGATCTCACACCCTGGCAGTGATGTTGCACCAATGCTGAAAATGGTGTTTTCCCTGGGGGGAAGCAGTCCCAAATCAGCCCATAACTGCAGGTGCTCCCTATGGAGCTTCCTCCAGAGGGATGGAGAGTCCATCCAGTAAATTAAGGTTCAAGATCACTCTGGAAAAGGCAGAATCAGGCTGCCAACCTTCAGCAATAATTTAATCCTCACTCAAAAGATGGATGGAGATGGTGTTGCAAGAAGACCTCTGATGTTGTCAAGGTTCTGGCAAAGCAGATGAGGAACATGGTGCTTCACCTCCTGAAGTTCTCCAAGGTTCCCTGACTGTCACGTGCAAATGAGTGGAAAGACTTTCAACCCACCTCCTAAAGACAAAGGGTGATCTGAGTGAGCTTGTCCTATTAACAGGAAAAGATCCAAACCACCCTGGGATGAGGGTGCCCAAAATCACCAGGACATGGTTGGGAAGAGACTGGTGGGATCACATCTGAGCAGAGCTTCTCCAGATGGATCACCTTCTCACAGCTCTTCAAAACTCTGCCCAGCCATGCCTGCCCCTTCCAACAGCAGACTCTGCACCAAGAGGCAGTGGGTGAGGAGACAAACTCCCTGTCTCCTCAAATTGGGTATTTCCAGCAGGGATGTCCCCAGGCAGGGCAAATCCTGGCCCCCAGAAGAGCCTCACTGTACACTACATGGGCTGACACATTCCCAAGATCCTGTGCTTGGAGAGAAGCCAGAAATGCAATCTTCAGTGCACACTTCCCTGGTGACCTTCCCCAGGACCAGGGAGCATCAGTGTCCCACACTGACCATTGCCATCTGTTGGAGAGGGGGCAGAGTCCAGAGTTCTGTCAGGGATGCCAGCTTAAGCTTCCTCCAAGCCTCCTGCCTTTCTTCTGAGCCTCAAGAGGACTTCAGGCTTCCTGGAACCTGCTCCTCAGTAGGAACTGCAGGTAGAAGAAACAACCATCCAAGATGGAAAAGCAGTTCCTGGAGGACATCAAGGCTGAAATCCATCAGGAGCACTGATGCCATCCAGGACAGCCTCTCAGGGGAAACCAAAGCTTCCAAGCTACAACAGGTTCAGAAGAAAGAGCTCCAGAGAAAAAAGATGCAACTCGAATTTGAAACAAAAAGGCTTTGCTGCAGCAGGCACCAAGGGGTGGAATGGGAAGGGAGTGGTTCCTGATCCCACTTCTGTGGATGCAGGAGGTGTGGCAGCTCCCTAATTCTGCTACCCCAAGCAGCAAGGAGCTGGGGCAGGAGCTGGGAAAGGGAATGCTGCTGTGACTGCATCAATCTGCACCTCCAAGCAAGAGTCATTTACTCACGCCTGGAATTTTTTCCTTCTTTTCCCATTTTTTCAGAAACGTAAATTTTACTAATTCCATTTCTTGTCAAACTAAACAAAGCAGCATGCAGGGTTAGGTCAATCATCATTTTATTTTACTCATCAATACGCAGGGAGAAAAGCAGCTAGAATTAAACAAAACCAAACCACAGGTTTTCCATTCCTTACTTACTTTCTGGTGAAGTCCCTCCACCTCACTCTCCAACTGTTCCCTCTGTTTGGTTTGGATGTGGGCCTCTCCCAGAAATGATTCCAGCTCTTCACTGCACTCAACCAAATCCTCGTGCTCCTGCTCCAGTTTCTGCAGGCTGTGAAGGAGCTCTGAATTCCTGCCCTCAGCGTTTCCAGGCCCCTCTTGGTACCTGCATACAAAAGACCAACAGCACCAAGGCTGGAAGTGCTGGAGGGATGGGATGGGATGGGATGGGATGGGATGGGATGGGATGGGATGGGATGGGATGGGATGGGATGGGATGGGATCCAGAGGGACCCTGGCTGGAGAAGTGGACTCGTGCAAAGTGCATGAAGTTCAATGAGGCCAAGTGGAAGGTTCTGCACCTGGGTCAGGGCAACCCCATGCATGGATACAGATTGGGAGGAGAAAAGATGGAGGGAAACCCTGAGGAGAAGGACTTGGGGGGGCATGGGGGAGTGGATCAGAAGCTCAGCATGAGCCATCACTGCCCGGGTCCTGGGCTGCATCAAAAGAAGCACAGACAGAGGTCAAGGGAGGAGATCCTCCCCCTCTGCTCTGCTCCTCTGAGACCCCACCTGGAGTTCTGTGTCCAGCTCTGGAGTCCCCAACACCAGGAGGACACAGAGCTCCTGGAAAGTGTCCAGAGGAGCCACTGGAATGCTCAGAGGGCTGAGCATCTCCCTGGGAAGCCAGGCTGAGGGGTTGGGGTTGTTCAGCCTGGAGAAGAGGAGGCTCCCAGGTGAGCTCAGAGCAACCTCCCAATATCTGAAGGGGCTACAAGAAAGCTGGGGGAGGGCTTTGGACATGGGGGGGTAGGGAGAGGATGAGGGGAATGGGTTAAAACTTGGAGAGAGAGAGATTGAGGTTGGACACAGGGAAGAAATTGTTTGGTGTGAGGGTGCTGAGCCCCTGGCCCAGGTTGCCCCCAGAAGCTGTGGCTGCCCCATCCCTGGCAGTGTTGAAGGTTGGATGGGGCTTGGAGCACCCTGGGCTGGTGGGAGGTGTCCCTGCCCATGGCAGTGGAGTTGGAACTGGATGAGCTTTAAGGTCCCTTCCAACCCAAACCATTTTAGGATTCTATGATCCTGGAGTAAATGCACTGACGTACCCAAAAATCACCTCTCACTGCTGAGGGAGAGCCAAGGTGTTTTTCACCATGGAATATTTCTGTCCTGCTAATTTCAAGTGTCACATCCAGCATGAGCTGTGCCTGCTCTTATTGAAGTGGGGATGCATGGGAGCTCTACACAAGTAATGATGAAAATCTGGGGAGAAAACTGGTCAGGCACAAGGATGCCAGTAGCAGAGGCAATGGCAAATTCACCTGCTTGAAGTGGAGGAACAGCCTTGGGCATTTGTAGGGAAAAAGAGACAGAGGGATGGGATCAGAGCCCCTTCCCTCCTTGAACCTGCCAGAAGAGGCTCAGCAGCAGCTTCCTGAGCTGGCCACAGGACAACAAAGCTTTGACTTTCCTTAAAAATACCAGTTTGCACATTTAGAAGCCTGAAAGCCAAATGTTTTGGTGTACCTCTGGACAGCAACCAAAGGCAGAGAAAATCTTCCCAGCAACAGAACAACTTTGAACACAACACTCTTGTTTGCAGAGAGCCAAACATGCCCAAGCTTTTTTCTTTTGGGAAAGCAACAAAATGGAGAAAGTGCCAGAAAACAGCCTGGGTTCTTGACACCAAGGGCTACAGACCCACTCAGGACTCTACTACTTTCTGAGCTGGGAGCAGAGGAACAAATCTGGTACCAGAGAGTATTCTAAATAACCCAATACGTTAAATGCCCTCTGCAAGACAGAACACCAGCAACCAAAGGACCAGATAAACCACAATGAAAAGGCAACAGAGGGAGGATTTCTACATTGCTCACTTTTTATGAAGCGTTTCACTACTCTGATATCTTTCATCTTGATCTGAGCCAGCTTTGCTTGAAACCTGGTCTCTCTCATCTTTTGTGGCCTGGGACTGAAAATGAAAAGTCAGCACATGATGAGGACTGAAATTTTAGCACAAAGTGATTCCTAAAAGCCAAAATAGTCTCTCATATATAAACAAGACAACCAGAAATCACAAGTTACATCTGCTACTTGATCTGCATTAACTAACCCACTGGCTATAGGAGAAACCCCCCTCAAGACCCAGATGAATTTGAGGTCATTAGTGGGATTAGCTTACACCAACAGATAGTGTATTCATCATCCCCAGCATAACCCCTCCATGGCACCTGCACAGGATGCACTCACACAGACTTAGAAAGAAGCACATGAGTGTTTCTGAACTCCAAGTCATGCACCTTCATTTACATCATGGGGATGAAATGCAGAGAGGGGCCTGTTTGCTCAGTTTGCTGTCCAGAAAGAAAAAAATGAAGCCCTCAAAAATACCTGCAGTGAGGACGCTGTGATTGCCTCAGCCTCAGCTGGAGCAGGCAGGGGAAGTCCTGGCTTCTCACTCTTCTGATACTCACAGATGTCCTCTTTGAGCTGTTCAACCTTCAGAGAAGGGAAACACTTGTTTTTCTTTTTTGGTGGATGTTCAGCTTCCTGGCTTAGAAAATTCAGATCCCCCTGAAATTTCCTGTGGCTAAACTGCGGGTTGATTAATGTCACCCACTCAGCTTGAGGGACTGCCTGAGTTCACGTGGCTGCTTCAGCTGGGTGGCCTCAGATTTTGAGAGAGGCAAAGGGCAGTACACACTGTGACAAAGAGTGTAGTCATTTTTCTTCATTTATTTGAATCACTGATCAAGCACATGTTGTACATTCCCCTTAACCCCACAGAACCGAGCACGGAGATGACAGCCACCATTTCTGAGGAGACCCTGTGGCCTCTGCAGTTATGAACAGATTCTAAATAATGTGATTATTATTAGCAGGTAACTGTTCTTATCTCCTGGTAACCAGCTTCAGAAAATGGTGCCCAGGCCACCCCTGCTCCATGTCCCCCAGCACCACATCTCCAGGCTCTGAAACCCCTCCAGGGATGATGGGGACTCCAGCCCTGCCCTGGGCCGCCCGGGCCAGGCCCTGACAACCCTTTCCAGGCATTGAGAAATTGTTCCCCAGCTCCAACCTCAACCTCCCCTGGCACAACTTGAGGCCCTTCCTCTTGTCCCATCCCTTGTTCCTGGGGAGCAGAGCCCGACCCCCCCTGGCTCCTGTCTCCTTTCATGGGGTTGCCGTGAGCCAGGTTCTCAGCCTCCTCTGCTCCAGGATCAGCACCCACAGGGCCCTCAGATGCTCCTCACAACTTCTCCAGACCCTTCTCCTTGCTCTCCAGCCCCTTCCCCAGCTCCATCCCCTTCTCTGGACACTCTCCATCCCCTCAATCTCCTTCTGCTCCTGAGAGGCCCAGAACTGACCCCAGGATTTGAGGTGCAGCCTCCCCAGTGCCCAGCACAGGGACCATCCCTGCCCTGCTCCTGCTGGCCACACCAGTGCTGGCACAAGCCAGGATGCTGGTGGCCTTTGCCAAAAAGGGAAAAGACTTTCACCCCCCACCTTCTCAGCATGCATTTGCCCTTTCTTCAGCCTCCACCCACATCCTCAGAGCCCACTCCCCCCACACAGCACTGGATCCAGCACAGGGAATGCTCAGCCCTGGTGGAGCACGGGGCAGGATGAGGTCAGTGTCCCAGAGGCCACCCCAGCAGAGCCCAGTCTGCTCCCCACCTGGCTGGCTGGAACTCACAGGGAGAAAAAAAGACTTCAGGATGCAGAACTTCTCTAGCTCATATTAAAGAACACTTGGAAAACACTTTGTTAGTCCACTAGGAAAGTTTGAAATGGTGGTTTTCTAACTTCCATGGCAAAAGAGAAACCTCCTTCCTAAGGAATAAAAGGAATTTGCTTTTAGCCTAAAAACATCATTGGCTAGGAGTGATCTTAGTCTGGTGACATGCTTTTTCTATACAGAGAAATCCATGCTTTACATCTATTTAATTTTTTTTGTATATGTGTTTTTTTAATACACACACATGTATACATATAACTGAAAGAAGCAATGTCCTAGAGCAAAGAACACATTATTTGGAATTAAAAAAAAAAAAAAGGAAACCATGGAATGTGATCTAAATTAGAAAATATTTTTTTGCAGATCCAGAAACAGACTGTCTATTTACAGGCTGTAAATACAAGGTTTGAGATTATAGACATGTTTTGAAGCTATGCTCAGGAAAAAACAGCAAGTTGTTTTTTGTGGTGGTTTTTTTTTTTTTAAACACAAGGAACTGCATCCTAAAATTTTAAAATCCTCAAATGTGAATTAATTATATTCAAGAAAGTATATCTTTCCTATTACTTGAAATGGATATTCCCAGAGATATATTAATTTATAAATACTCATTTTAATCCTAGAGAGCCACAAGACAGCTGCTAAGCTATCTGTGCTGGGATGGCATCAGTAATTAGAGGCTGCTGAAGGACTGACCAAGAATTTAAGAAAAGAAACAAAGAATTTAAGAATAGAAACAGAATTTGTGCTAAATGGCACAATTTAATGAGAAACAGACTGTTATAACCATTTGCTACTGGCAATCACAGTAAGGAACTATCTTGTTGATAAAGATTTTTGCATTTAGAGAACCCTAAATTTATTACACCAAGCACTGAACTGATGGTAATGTAATAGCAATGTAATTCACTTAAGAAAGTCCCCACAAAATGAGAAAGAGTTTCTATCTTCTCCTGAGCAAATCATCATAGCCACATGAAAAAGCCAGAAAGGCTGTGACAGGCCAAAACATGAGCATAAATGAAAAACTGGTTCAAAAAACAGCTACTTTGGGGGTTTGGACTAAACATTCACTGCCTTTTATAACAGCCCCTAACAGGGGGTTGAAGTGTTGCTTACTCTGCCCACCCACTTGGTTCTGTGTGGATCCTGTGTGGATAGAGGAAAACCTGTATTTCAGGGCCTTGGGCTGAGAGCTCTAAAGGAGGTGCTGGGAGCCCTAAAGGAGGTGCTGGGAGCCCTAAAGGAGGTGCTGGGAGCCCTAAAGGAGGTGCTGGGAGCCCTAAGGAAGGTGCTGAGTGCCCTAAAGGAGGTGCTGGGAGCCCTAAAGGAGGTGCTGAGTGCCCTAAGGGAGGTGCTGGGAGCCCTAAAGGAGGTGCTGGGAGCCCTAAAAGGTGCTGGGAGCCCTAAAGGACGTGCTGAGAGCTCTAAAGGAGGTGCTGGAAGCCCTAGAGGGTGCTCAGCCCCCCAGGGCATCCCCCAGCTCCTCCTGCACAGCAGGATGCTACAAGATGAAGACTTGTTCAGCACTGCAGGAGCAGCTTTCAAACACTCTTTAGACACTGATTCTGCCTCATTCCCAAACTGTATTCCTGCATTCCCAGACAGCTCTGGGAAAGCTCGCTACAGAAGAGAGGGGCAGGAGGGAGGCAGGGCAGGATGTCAGGACAGCCCAGGGCTGGGTCAGCCAGGGCAGAGCAGGAGATGGGGACTCACCAGACTGAGGAATGCTTTTCTTTCCAGGTCCAGGGCTTGGACCCGTGCTCTCAGCACCAGAATTTCCTTGTCCAGCTTGCTGCTGTGTTCCATGGCCTTCTGCTGCTCAGTCCTGCCTGCAGAGGAGAGAAAAGAGGGTCAGCAACACCTCCCCCCCCAGCTCAGCCTGGGCTCTGACATGAGTAAGGTTTCTGTAACTTACACAGAGGTGTAACAGCAGGGAGGGGAGATCCCCTGACATATGGCAACACGTTCTTTTACTTACAGAGTTGAGACTGATGCTTCTGGAGCCCCAGATTTAACAGCAGAGCTGTGTTTATCACAGGAGTCCCTCCGTAGTTATTCCAGAGCTTGAGTTTACTTTGTAGAGGAAAATGCCTCTCTAGGGGTTTCACAAACAACTCTGCTAAGCTGGAGAAACCCCAACAGCCATATTTCTTATTTTCATCCTAAAATTCAGGATTTGCTGCAAGCAGAAACACAATCACAGTGGAAGTAGCAGTGTGTACTGGCATTAGTGTTTACAAAATGGCCAGGACAGGGAAATGATGGTTGTGTGCCAACCCTTCAGGCCTCAATCAATAAACATATGCAACCAGCACAGCAATTAATGCAGGCTATCTGGTGTTTCAAGAGCAACAAATAGGGAAAAAAGTTTGTGTGAGAAGCACATTGACAGAAATGTGTCCACATACACCCTGGCATCCTAATCCTAAATCAAACGACTGAGAAAACAGTTTTTCTTACAGAAAAGGTGAAGCAAGCTGTTTCCTTTTGCAGCTTAATGCTCAGCACAGGAAATTCCAGCTTCAATTTTACTTCCATTTGAGGACAAAACAATACAAACAATATGTACCTTCTTTCTTGGTATGAATCTGCCAAAAAAAACCCCCACAACCCCAGCCCTCTGTTTCAAACAAGAGTTCTGATATTGCACTTTCAGATTTGTTATTTCAAATCAAAGGCAAGGAACACTTTCTACCAGAGTGTTCGTTCTGCTGAAAAGCTTGTTTACCACTGCAGAAAGCCTTGACAAAATCCTGGATCTTCTCTGCTTGCAATCAGCATGACTTCCCACTCTCTCTCCGTTTGTTCACTCTTTCTTCCTGGCTCTCAGGCACTTGCAGGGCTGATTCTACAAGGATAATAACACAGAGAGAGTTTTGCTCTCCATTTGTATGCTTCTGAGCACAAAGCTCAACAACATTTTTGATGTCCCTTTCTGTTAAATACAGAGTTGAAGGAAAACTAAAGAAAAATAAAAGGGCAGCAGACAGCTAGATACACAATTTAAAATCTCCAGTCACCAAAGACCCAAGAACTGGGCTAGAAGCTGGCCAGGAGCAATCTCAGCTTTTCTCTTCAACACAAGCAGTAGGAGGAAGTTACCACGGAACCAAAAGACAGTCAGTGGAGTTTCAAGGATCAGAGATTATAGGTTTTTATTAGAAAATCTATTTCTTGAACAGGTGGCTCTGGAGCTGGTCAGGAGCACAAGGCCTGCAGACACACATCAGCAGGCAAGCCCCGAGGATGTCACAACACCAGTTCTGCACACCAAGCCTCACAGAGTGAGGAACCAGACGACCAGGACAAGCATGAAACCCTTACTCACAGTTTGGAAAGTCTCCTATTCATGTAAAACTGAAGAAGATTGTTAAACACAGATTTCCCCAGGCAGGCTCCAAGCAGCTGAGAGGAGCAGGAGGCTGCAGCCCATCCCTGATCTGGAGAAGCAGAAGTGTCTGGAGGCTGCAGCTCCATCCCCAGGGCCCCACGTGCAGCAAGCGATGCCCAAAGCAGATGCTCCCAGTGCTCTCCTTTTCCTGCCTCTGATGAAAAGGCTGCAAAGGATGGGTTTGGGGCCTGGCCTGAAGGTTTAGCTAGGAGCTGTGAGATCAGTATCAGGACCTGCAGCTCTCCCTTCTCCCCGGGCAGGATCAGGCTCCTTCTCTGCACTTCGCCAAGTGCCAGGTCCTGCACTTTGGCCACAACAACCCCATGGGGAGCTCCAGGCTGGGCACAGAGTGGCAGAAAGGGACCTGGGGGTCTGGATTGACAGGAAGCTGAACATGAGCCAGCAGTGTGCCCAGCCATAATGATAAATGAATGATCCTCCTGTAATTTGCAATCCAAATGGAATGGTGCTATGGAGTGTAAAGCAAATCTGTCGTGGTTTCCAGCAGAATCACTTTGCCTTATGCCAGATGTG
>JAAWXA010000039.1:6320858-6337241 GCA_038090715.1 Florisuga fusca
GATTCTGCCCCTGGACTCAGCCCTGGTGAGGCCACACCTCGAGTCCTGTGTCCAGTTCTGGGCCCCTCAGGTCAGGAAGGAGATTGAGGTGCTGGAGCAGGTCCAAAGGAGGGCAACCAGGCTGGTGAAGGGACTGGAGCACAGATCCTGTGACAAGAGGGCATGGGCTGAAGTTGTGCCAGGGGAGGTTTAGGTTGGATATTAGAAAGAATTTCTTTATGGAGAGGGTGATCAGGCATTGGAATGGGCTGCCCAGGGAAGTGGTGGATTCTCTGTCCCTGGAGATATTTAAAAAGAGACTGGATGTGGCACTCAGTGCCATGGGCTGGGAACCACAGGGGAGTGGATCAAGGGTTGGACTTGATGATCTCTGAGGTCCCTTCCAGCCCAGACAATCCTATGATTCTATGATTCCATGAAAGGCACAGGGGGCTGGAATGTGTTATCTGCTCCCACAGTGCTGTTCTCCCCTGAAATTCTGCATCACAAATTTGGGGACAAGGGAAGTAACCCTGAGAAAAAGCAGCCAGCAGACAGTGTTTTACAGAGGACAGCTCCCCTAGGAGGTAGCACTGAAGCTTTAGGGACCACTCCAAGAGAAGCTTTCTCAAGTAGGCTGATGCCCCTCCAGAAAGCTGTTCCTTTTTACATTCAGTATTGAAAAAAAAAAGTCATAATTTAGGGCTGGTCAACAACAGTTCTTTCAATAAGGAGGTTAAGCCTCCTGAGCAGTGATAAGAATCAAACCAGGCACTTCAAACCTGCTGCTGAGCTCCAAATGGCAGTGAAGGAGGCAGCATCTGACACAACACCACGTGTGGAGACCCTAGAGCTGAGCAGACCTGGCTGTGCTGACCCTGTTCACATGGTATTTAGCTACCCTGGTTCTGAACCAAGCTGTCATTCCCCTTCCATCCCATCCTAGGGCATGAATTTCACCCCATATGTGAGCCAAGGAGAAGTCAGGTAAGACCCTACTGCTGTAACCACGGATCAGACAACCCCAGGTCTCAGCTCTCCCCACTCCCATTTAATTGATTTGGGACTGTTAACAGCTGCATCCTCACCTCCAGGGCACCAGGCTAACATCTGGCACTGATTTTTCCACATGCCAATCAGGGAGGACAGAGGACAGGCTGCCTGCAGCTCCCTTGGTGAGATGTCCAAGGCTGACACTAACCAGGGCTGGGCAGTGATTAGGAGGAGCCCCAAGAGAAGTGCTTGTCTGTCCCTCTGCTCCTTCCTCAGTGCATCTGGCTTGTCTCTGGAACTCCTCATGAGCCTCTGTGTGGCCTCATCCAGCTCTTGGTCAGCTCCTGCACATGCTGCTTGTTCCCTCTCCAGCTCTTTCCTGTAGAACTGAAACACAAGGGCTGATGTTCCAAAGGAAATAACACTCCCAGTGATGCAAACAGAGCAGGTCCCCCCCCACCTCTGCACTCCTGACCCAGCAGAACAGGGGTGGCAACACAAAGGGAAAGCAGGTGAGTTTGGGGAAGGCACTGTGAGGCAGAGAACATCCCCAGAAGGTGGGGAACAGCTTTTCCTGGCTCTTTCCCTACAGGGGGCTCTGCCCCTCCCTCCCTCCCTGAGACACTGCTGCTGATTAGGATGCAGCTTCAAACACAGAAAGAATAGAGGAGGTTTTCCAAGCAGGGGGCTCCACCACACCCCGTGAGAGTTTGCTGCCAGGACAAATGAATTCTGCACCTCTGTGGTCCAGGGGCTGCCGTGTGGGTGAGCCCTGAGCCAGCCTGGCCCTGCTGAGCTCCTCTCCCAACCTCTCCTTGCTCCTGGAGCACTCACTGACCTCTGACCCTGCAGAAAAGTCATTTCAGCTGACAGAAAAAGCTCCCCCTCAATTTTGATCCACTCATCTCCACTGACATTTCCTTGTGGCTGTCATTACAGTCCTTACAAGCCAGCCCTGACCCAAAGCTGCTGAGATGTCAACCTGGCTCCCAGCAGAAGTGATTCCTTCCTGTGGAGCACCAGGCTGGGGCAAGTCAGAGCTCACTCACCTCCCATCACCTAATCCAGGAAAAAAACCTCACAGCATGCTCAGGAACAGCCCCACTGCCTGAAAGCTCCATGAACTGCCACATCAGCAGCAGGAAAACGTGCTCAGATGTCACCTCATCCATCCTCTCCTGGAGGCTGCACGGATCTCTGCTGCTGTTGGAGTTCATCCTCTCAACTCTGAGTCTGCTGAATGTTACCAAACTCCTCCATACCCAAAAGGGATTTCAATAAATCAGCACCACTGCCATGGATGTCTTGGCCAGCAGTCTGTAGGATTTTCAGCTTCAAGCTATCCTGTTTAACAGGGGGGTTGTAATCATACTTTTTATTTGAAGAGAACATTGAAGAGAACCCCAAATCCTGGCAAAAATCCCTCAGTTGTCTCAGCTACTACTGGGAAGTCTGAGGTTTCTCTACTTTTTTTTTTTATTTTAAGCCTGTGGTCTCCTTGCCATCCTCCATGCAGAACCCATGGGCTGAGCTCTACCCAGAGAAAGGCACCAGGGCTGAGTCTGCTTGACTCACTTTATCAGAGTAATGCTGAGTTACTCCCCCATCTCCCTCTTTCTGAGCCACATATGGACCCAACAGACTCCTGCCCCCCTCCAGCCTGCACACAGCAACCAGCATCAAAGATTTGCTGATGCTCAGGAGCTTGGTTCCCACTAATATTTTGTACCTTGGCTCTAGAGAGGTGAGAGTGCTTGTGCCAGAGCCCAGGAAGCATTTCCCCATGTCTATAGCAGAGGTGAGTGCACAAGGACACAGGTTTGTACCCTGGCTTTTTGCATTAGGGAGGATGCACCCCAAAAAAAAAAAATCAGTTCTGCTCCAGCAGTCTAAGTAAAAGCTGCATTCATTCCTGTGACAGGCAGGAAGGGACCCAGACCTCCAGATGAAGAGAGAAACAAGTAGAGAACAGAGCACTGGAGAACAAGACAGGCTGAGTGTTCCAGTAAACAGAATTACAAGAGCAATTAACCTTCTTAACACTGCTGTGACTCTAATGATTCTCTGAAACAAGTGTGATGCTGCCCCAAACAACAGTGTTTAATCAACAGTTTCTGGTTCACAAGCATGGACAGCAATGACATCACCAGGGGAGGAAAAAAAAAAAAAAAAAAAAAAAAAAAAAAAAAAAAAGCTGCTTTAGAGAAATGGCTTTTCCAGAAAAGAGATTTCCAGACTTTCTTTTTGCTTTAAAAACACAGAAAAAAACAGAAAAAACTGTATTCTTTGCAGTATAAGAACTGCAGAGAAGTTGTGTTTGGTTAGCAAGGAGCATTACTCAGCTTCTAATGTGTTTTGATCAGGCAAGAATACATTTTCCTTTAATAAGTCTCATTCCTCTAAACAGCTGCGTGAAAATGGGTAAAAATCAGATATTTAGAGCCCCATCTACCAACCAGGGCACTCTGGCACCATTTACCCAAAGAATTCAAGCAAACTTCACATTGTTCTCCATGCACAGACATCTGTGTTGTCTCCATACACAAGATTTTGCCTCTTTAAGCTGCCAATCAATTCATGCTGTGAAATTTATTTACTGAACTCAATTTGTAAGCAGAGGTTTCCTTAACTTCCATGCTTTAGCTCAACAGCTAGAAGGCAAGGGAAGAGTTTTAACCTCATGGAGAATGTTTTCTCTTCAATTAATGGTTTATTCCAGGGAACTCAGTCATCTGAACTCAAATCCTGGATCACCAGGAAATATTAGCAGGGAGGGAAGATCTCCAGAGTGGCTACAGCACAAACTCATCAACACTGCTTCTGTTAAAATAAATCCTCTTCCCTATTGCTCTGCAAGATGTGAGAGCAAACCCAGTGTAAATATACAAGTCTGAAAGCCAATAAAGAAATCAGCTGCAGCACTGGAACCCACAGTCACCTCTGGGAGAGGAACTTTACTTCAAAATGTACCTCAAAGACAAACTTTTCCCCAGCAGTCAGGCTGAGCAGCTGCAGCAGGAGGTCCTTGAAGCAGAGCTGCACAGAGCCCATCTCTGGAGCTGTCTGAATTCCAGTTTCTCCAGCAGCACCCTTCATTCCACCAGGAAACAAGCAACCTGTTTGCTGGGGTTACTGTGACCTATTTCAGCCACACTCCCTGTCCCAGCATCTCCTCGACCTCCTTGCAGGTGTCTGCAAGACAAAACCTTCTGTGAGCAGAGGAACAAACAAAATTCCCCCCAGATCTGTGCCCTAGCTCCTCTAAACACTCCCCACCACCACAGCCCTGGAGCTCACCAACAGCTCATTAAAAAAAAAATAAAAAAATAAAAAATATTTACTCTCTTCTTCTGTTTCCCACCTCCCCTTCTGCCTCCCATCCCCTGTCATTATCTCAGCCCTGATCCTTCTGTCCTGATGTTTCTGAGCAGTCCCAATATTCCTGCCAAGCAAGCAATAGGATCTGCCCCATCCAGACTGAGCTCTCCTGCCTTCATTTGAAGTGGGGGGTTTATTAATAACCATTTTCTTCTACCCAGCAGCTAAATTTCACCAACCTGATTAACCTCAACCCTTTTCATCCTTAAGACAGCTTGCTGGCAGCTAAGTGGATTAAGCAGGAGAGAAACCCAACAAGCAACCACATAAACATTTTCTTTGGAAGAAGAGACCCAGAACACAAGGTCCCTCCCACCCAGCAGAACATCCCTATTTTCCCAAGGACTGTCTGGCAGGGAGGGAGATCTCAGTATCTTACTCATGGCAGTGATGCACAAGTCCCTGGTGGAGATCAGGGCCCTGGAGCTCATGTGGTTTGGTCAGAGAGCAGAGTGAGGAACCAAAAAGAGCCTGAAGCAGCTGGAGAAACAACACCCTGGGGGAACAAAGGCACCCAGAGTACTTCCAGTTTTAGGAATCCCTCCCTGAGCAGCACTCCTGACCCAGGCCTCCAAAACCAGCCAGAAACCTGGACTAAGAGCTGCTTCTGCCAGCACAAACCTCTTGTTTGAAGGTCTCCTGGAGGATTAAAGAAGCAAAAAAATCCTTTTAGAATTACACGCTCAATTCTTCACTGTTTATCCCAAACTCCTAGTTGGGAAGGCAACAGCTTCAAGACTCAATGGCCCCCAAGGCAACTGGATGACAATGACATTTCCAAGAGAAGTTGGTTTATGGTAGGCACTGTTGTGTTTGTGCAACAAATAGTTGTTAGAAAGAACCTCTCGTTTGGGTGGCTGGAAATTATTCTGACAGAAGAAAATGAGGGAACTTTGGTCTCCTGTGTGGTCAGGGCAGCAAAGCCCATGCTGGATCCAACAGCTTGTTAAGCTAAGGAAGGCTTCTTCCAAACCTCCCTCTGTAATTCATATTAAAAAGAAAACAAACAAGGTCTGCCTCCAGTTTCTAGCCCAAACCTCATCATAAAGGTTTCCAGGTGCTGAAGGATGGGAGCTGTGGAGTTTGTATGGAGGAAGGAGGGATCTTCACTTCCACTGCTCAGGGAGCTGGGGTCAGACACCTGAGGTTGAGCAGAGCAAATATTCCTTATTTTCTTACACAGGACACATGCACAGCTCTGGACAAGCCTGTTCCTCATCTCCACACCCTGCTTTAACAGAGGCCCTGGTGCCATCACATCCTAAGGCCCAAATCAATCCCATCTTTCCACTCTGCAGTTTGCAGCCAGCTCTGCTCAGCCCTGTGGATGGAAAACACCCTGAGGTTTCCCACCCCCCTTCCCTCGTGGTTCTAAATTACAGCTTGTCCAATGAAGAGGTCAAACATGGCTGACTTGGACCTTGCCTGCCTGCAGGAGAGAAAAAATCCCGTGTTTTGCAGTTTAAAAATATCTGCCAGCTTGCTCCAGCTGCATTAGGAGGAGCCCATAGCTTGTACTCGACTGAAAAATCCCCCCTGCCCTCAACCTGCCTTCCAGTTTCCTCCCAGTTTTGCCAAACTGCTTCTAAAATAAGCTGAGAGCTGCCCTGCTTTATGGCCAGAAATGAAACAACCTCCTCCCTTTAGGGCCACTGCTCTGAACTCACAGAGTGGCTCCCACACTGACAGTTT
Organism: Florisuga fusca; assembly: GCA_038090715.1. Lineage (NCBI taxonomy): Eukaryota > Metazoa > Chordata > Aves > Apodiformes > Trochilidae > Florisuga > Florisuga fusca. Next base: position 6,326,901 of record JAAWXA010000039.1, read on the forward strand.
CAGGTACTTCTTCTCCACCTGGCAGTGTAGTTTGGGGTGACAAGACCCAGAAATTTTCCCAGAGGCCGATGAGGAAAAGGATTTGGGAGGATGAGGAGAGCCTGGCTTAGACAGCAGAGATCACCTGCTTGTAAAAACCCACTGATTTCTTGAGTGTCTCCAACACCTTCCCCACCACATTCAACACATCCTATTGGAGAAGAGCAACTCTTCCCAGCCTGGGCTTCACCTCCCTGCCAGACAGTCCTTGGGAAAATAGGGATGTTCTGCTGGGTGGGAGGGACCTTGTGTTCTGGGTCTCTTCTTCCAAAGAAAATGTTTATGTGGTTGCTTGTTTGGTTTCTCTCCTGCTTAATCCACTTAGCTGCCAGCAAGCTGTCTTAAGGATGAAAAGGGTTGAGGTTAATCAGGTTGGTGAAACTTAGCTGCTGGGTAGAAGAAAATGGTTATTAATAAACCCCCCACTTCAAATGAAGGCAGGAGAGCTCAGTCTGGATGTAGCAGATCCTGTTGCTTGCTTGGCAGGAATATTGGGACTGCTCAGGAACACCAGGACAGGTTCTGCCACTGCACTGATGTGTTCCCACCATCACCAGTTTCCTGCACCACTTCTGCACTGGTTGCTCTGGAAGCCAGTTTGGCATTTGCAAAGGTGAAATCCCAGGAATTCCCTGAGGAATACACAGCTCCCTGGTCTCACACCCACACCAGAAGCCCCATCCTCTCCCCACACTGGGTCTGTTGAAGCAGGACCCCTGGTCTAATAAACAAGTTCAGGCCATGGCTCTTTATTATTTTTGTTTCATTCAGACATTTATTCTTTTGTTTTATTATGGATGATGGGAGGCAAGCCCCCAGCAGCTCTGGGTTTTACTGCCATTACGTTTGGGGTTTTTTCAGAAAGGCTTTTGGTAATGCAGAGCATGAGATATTGACCTGCCCCCCCAGAACACTGAGCCATACTCAGCAAGAACCATCAGAAACTGATTATGAACTGCCCCAGGGAGAGGAAAAAATTCACTCTGGGCAGAGGTTTCAAATGAGGTAAATCAGATCAATAGCCCAACAGACACCCAGCAGGGGCTGCTCTCTGCACTGACCCTCTGAGCCTGGCATGGCAAGATGGGGATGTGTAAACAGTCACTTTTTACCACCACAAACAGCTTTTAGCAGACTGAACCCAGCAGTCCCTGGGCTTCAGCTGCTGAGCTGTTTGGTTGTTTTTGCAAGAAGGAGAGTGCTCAGTCCTGAGAGCCCATCCCAAGGGATCATCCTGCCTTTCCCTTCCCCCTCTCACTGCTCTGGGATTCCCAAACTGAACCTACAAGATCAGGACAGACCCTGTCCCCTTTCACCTCTCAGGGCCCTCCTTGCCACAACAGGCTTGAACCAGCCCCTGTCCCCCCCTTCCCTTTCCCATCTGAGCTCATTAGCATTCCAAGCCTCCCAAAAGCTCTCTCCCACCATCCTCCCTTCTTGCCATGCCCACATTTTTATTTCACAACCCCAGCAGAGTCTGCCTTTCCCCAGGGCCCTTCTCCAGCCTGACCTGCAGCAGCATCTTGTCCCTCCTGGAGACAAAACTCAGAGGGGAAGTAAGAGCCAGAGGACAACCAATTTCTAGCATGCCCTCCACCCCACGGGGCTCAGGAGGCACCCCTGGGCTGGTTTGCAGAAATCCTGATGAACAGCAGGGAACAGCCAAAGTGATGAGGCATGGAACCCTGCAGCAGAGGTTTGACAGAAATCTTTGAAAGTGCATCAGGTGAAGCAGGAGCAGGTCTGGGCTGGAGATGGCCAGTGGGGTTGTGGGGAAGTGGCTGAACCTGTGAAGCCACCAGTTGGGTAATAAAGAGGCTTAAAAACCAAAGCCAGAGGAAACCTCTCCAGACAGCTGCACAGAACCACCAAGCAGCACCAAAGCACTGCAGAACCACCAGAACCACCAGAACCCCCCGGTGGGTTACAGTCAGAACCCCCCAGGGCTAATGGCCACGGGTCTCTGTTTCCATCTGAGTGTCACTCATCGCTCAACAGCCACGGGAATCCTCAACAAAACTGGGAAAAGTCCAGAGGGGCAGAACCACCGCCGGGAAATAAACGCCCCGCCAGTTTTTGGGACATTGCTGTCATTCGCCTGCCACCTCGTGGGCCAGAGCAGAAACACCAATAATAAAATTTTCTGCTCATTACTCATTTAAACTCTGGCATTTTCAACACCAATCGGAGGCTTTACGAGCCCAGAGGAACCAGATGTTCAGGCAGGGCTTAGGACACCCCCGGCTCTGGAAAGTGACTCCACCAAAAGTGCCCCTGAAACCCCCAGGCTGGTCAAAACAGAGACTGAAAGCTGCAATCCCTGTCCCAAAAACTTATGTGTTTGCTGCTCCCCAAAAATTGAGAACAACAAATAAACTGTTTGGGCTGCACCATCACCTGAGCTTGCTTCAGGATGATGAGNGGTCAGTAGAAATGGGGAAGATTTTAACGGGTTTGTGCAGCCACCTGATTCCCCATCTGTGACTGGATAATTGTCCAGTGTATGGCAATGGATATCAAACACCTTCTGTGGGCTCTTCCCAGAAAGAAAAGGTCCCATGTGGTATCAGTTTAGCTTTTTGGAGGTCTGCTGATTATGATAAAGCCACACTCCACTTCAGTTTTCAATGTATGCTGGAGGACTGGAAAGGGCTTCTCTTGCTCCTAAACTGCCTGGGTTTGCCATGCTTCAGGGAAATTGTTTCTTCCAAACAGCAGCAGAAAGCTGGAAATTATCACACTTGATGTAGTTTTTCTACATCCATTTCCACAGAAATTACTGTCTTTAGTAGCTAGTGAATTAGTTGGAATAGACTATGAAAAACCAGGTCTAGATGAGTCTGTAAATACGACTTCATTATTGTACCATGCTGGACAACAAGTTCTCCTTTACAAATCCACAATGAATGAAGTCGTATTTACAGACTCATCCCAGTCTAAGGAAGTGTTAAGTGATAAGAAATAGATGTGATACATTTTTTAATGCCACTGTTGCACCAGACACTGAAGATGCTGTGTTGGTATCTCTGCTCCTTACTGTCAGAGACTCTCCTGTCCTCTCATCCGTAAGGGTGATGCTCCTGTGAAATGCAGCTGACTCAGGGGAGATTCTTTTGAGTGAGACACAAACCAGACCATTTTTTTGGGGGGTTCAATCAAGATGCCATACCTCTGGGAGGTTGCACAAATGTGCATCTTCTTCTCCAGAGTGTTCAAAGGTGAAACCAAGACTCCAGGCAGTGCTCAGTGCTCAGCGAGCCCCTGCTCGCTCTGTCTCCTGAAAAATCTTCCTGTGCTCTTTGCATGAAAACTTTTGTGTTGCTTCACTGATGCAGATGACAAGTCCTCTTGGATGGCCTGTTGGCAATGAGGCTTTGGCCCAAACAGAAATGGGGGGGGGACAGAAAAATAATAAAACTTTTGGAGCAACTATTGTGGGTAAAACATTTGCTCACCCAGAGGGCTGCTTAATTCCATTGCTTTGGTTTATCACAGAATCATAGAATTAGCCGGGTTGGAAGGGACCTCAGAGATCATCAAGTCCAACCCTTGACCCACCGGAGCAGTTGCTAGACCATGGCACTGAGTGCCACATCCAGTCTTTTTTTAAATGTCTCCAGGGACGGAGAATCCACCACCTCACCAGGCAGCCCATTCCAATGTCTGATCACCCTCTCCGTGAAGATATTCTTTCTAATATCCAACCTAAACCTCCCCTGGCACAACTTAAGACTGTGTCCTCTTGTCTTGTTGAAGGTTGTCTGGGAAAAGAGTCCAGCTCCCACCTCGCTACAGCCTCCTTTCAGGGAGTTGTAGAGAGTGATGAGGTCTCCCCTGAGCCTCCTCTTCTCCAGGCTGAAGAGCCCCAGCTCCCTCAGCCTCTCCTCATAGGATCTGTGCTCCAGTCCCTTCACCAGCCTGGTTGCCCTCCTTTGGACCTGCTCCAGGACCTCTACACCCTTCTTAAACTGAGGGGCCCAGAACTGGACACAGTTCATAAACTGTTCATAAACGACCAAAACAGAGTATTCCATCCCATACACCTCATACTCAGGATAAATTTGAGGGATCACGAGGGTCAAACCCCTTCCTGCTTCCCCTTCTTCCCCTGTCCCTGTTTGCTTCCCACACACCACTCCCCATGAACCCAGCTCCTTGGCCCATGACTTGGAGGGAAAGGACAACCCTGAGCTGTTCAGCCAAGCCTCAGCTGTTCACCTTCTATTTCACCTTNTGACCAGCCTGGGGGCTTAGGACACCCCCGGCTCTGGAAAGTGACTCCACCAAAAGTGCCCCTGAAACCCCCAGGCTGGTCAAAACAGAGACTGAAAGCTGCAATCCCTGTCCCAAAAACTTCTGTTTGCTGCTCCTTAAAAATTGAGAACAACAAATAAACTGTTTGGGCTGCACCATCACCTGAGCTTGCTTCAGGATGATGAGGACCACAAGGGGAGGAGTTAGTGAGGACATTGTGTCCTGGTTTGGGCCAGGATAAAGGTGATTTTCTGTCTGGTGCTTTTGCTTTCAGCTCAGTCTCTCAGCAGTAGCTGCACTTGCTGAAATGAACAGCAAGTTTCTCAGGCAGTGGCAGCTTCTGGGACTGATCCCACTCCATGGTTATAGTTACTGCTGGAGAATGGGCTGCAGAACCAAACCACTGCTTGGTTCTGAGGAACATCTTGTGCTCTGGAAAGAGAAAAGGAGTAAAGAGGTCACACCACAGCCCTCCTTTGGGGAGGACCAGACAAGATCATAGAATCATAGAATTAGCCGGGTTGGAAGGGACCTCAGAGATCATCTAGTCCAACCCTTGACCCACCGGAGCAGTTGCTAGACCATGGCACTGAGTGCCACATCCAGTCTTTTTTTAAATGTCTCCAGGGACAGAGAATCTACCACCTCACCGGGAATGCTAGTACCCAGGAATTCTAAAGGCACTCCAACACACAATGACTGAACTGTTAACCATGCTGCCTGGCTTTCCTCTAAGACAAACTTCACAAATGAGATAAAAAGCTGAGGATGCGCTCCCAGTTTCATTAAAAGGGCTTCAGGGAACTGGTAGCTACAGGCTCAACCCTAGGCAAAGAAAATTGACAGGAATTGTAGGAACAGAACTAGCAGAAATGCAAATAAATATGATATCCATCATGGCATGGCCTCATCTACAACAAGCTTCCCATGCCATATATGTATAAGTCTGATATGTATGATATATAGTGTGTGCCTGGATCTCTAACAAACCTTTGATAATGTCTCTCCACCACAGACTCTTAAAGAAATTGGACTGTCATGGGATAAGATGGAAGGAAGGTCTTCCTGCAAATTAACAACTGGTTAGATGAGAAGAAACAACACAGGAATAAAAGATGTGTATNTTCATGCTCATCTTACCATTTCATCAGGGCAATGTCAGAGAGCTGCAGCAGGAGCTTTCTGAAGCTCTTCAAAAGAGAGCTGCTGTCTGGGACAGAAGCTTCACTGGAAGTTGCTACGAGGCACTGCAGGAACCTGGGGGAAGCCAACCTGGGCTTGGAAAAGGAATTGGGAGAGGCTAAATCCAAGGTACATGAAGTTGTCCCAGAATTCCAGAACAAACTCCATTCACAGATTGGTTTGAAGCTCTAGTGCTGAGCAGTCCCAGGTGTTGGTAACTCTCTGCTTCTTGCAGGTGGTTTGAAAGCTAAGATACAGGCTCTCCAAAACCCTCAGGGCAAATGCTGCTCTGGGTTTGGTCACTCCTAATCCCCTCTACTGTTCCTGCCTTCCCTTCCCCTTCCCCTTCCCCTTCCCCTTCCCCGTCCCCGTCCCCGTCCCCGTCCCCGTCCCCGTCCCCGTCCCCCCTTCCTCCCATCACCGGCCCAGAGCCCCAAACGCCATGGGTGGGCGGCGCGGGAAAAACCCACGTGGGGCCACGCCCCCTTCGTGAGGCCACGCCCCCTTGGTGGGGGAAATCCCTGATATGCCACACCCCCTTCGTGTGACCACGCCCCCTTGTGTCACCACGCCCCCCACGGGGAGGACACGCCCCCAAGCCCCGCCCCCTGCGTGGCGGATGGCGGGAGCGGTGTCCCCGCACCGTGTCCCGTGTCCCATCCCGAGCTTCCCGCGGGAGACAAGGATGAGCAAGGAAAAGAGAGCACGGGATGGAGAAGTGGGATACAGCAGAGAGGAGCAGCGGCAGCGGGCTGGGATCCTGGGAATGTGCTGTACAGGGGGTGCTGGATCTGCGGGAGTCACGGAAGCCCCAGAAGAGATGGGACGGTGCCGGGATGGTGCCGGGATGGTGCCGGGACGGTGCCAGGCCAGAGGTGGTGCTGGGATGGGAGCTCTGGAGATCTGGGTTCAAGCCTCCTGCTCCTAACAGGACCGGGGGGAGCTTTGGAAGTCTCCCCAGCCTGGGCTCCACCACCCTCCCTCCTTCAGAGGAGGGGTAGAGGCTGCAGGGAAACCCACGGCTTCTCCTCGAAAACTTGAGATTGTTTCCTGCACAACCACCTTCCAGAGAAAGGACAGAACATCCCAAGATGGTGTTTGCTGCACAGCCCCCACCCCCTGTCCCAGGAAAGGACCCCTCCAGGTCACACAAGTTTTGTGTTCTCACCTCTGCCAGCCCCTCCCTGCTCTGGAGGACGAGATTCCAAATAAAAAGAAGGGGATCCCCTCATCCCTCAAGTCCTGACACACGTGGGATGGCACTGGGAGATGGAGACAGGCAGCTCTTGGAGCTCATGAGCACAGCAAAGATTTGCAGGGCATCCCACAGCTTCTTCCCAGCTGCTCATGGCACTTCCCACCTCTCCAGATGGTCTCCAGTTCCCTCTTCACCTTCTCCCAGTACCAGTCCCAACCGTGTAGGCTGTCTCTCCTGACTCCATTCCTAGCACTCCAGACCAACCTGGATTACTCCTCCCATCCCTGATCACATCCCACACACCCCCCAAGAGTCCTTCAGTGCTCACTGCTCCCTCCTGACCCTCCAAGCCCATCCCCTCATCCTCTTTTCCCGCTCTTCTGGGTTTCTGTTCCCCGTTTTATAGAATCCTAGAATGGGTGAGGTGGGAAGGGAGCTCAGAGCTCATCTCCTCCAAGCTCCTGCCATGGGCAGGGACACCTCTCATCCAGCCCAGGTTGCTCCAAGCCTCATCCAACCTGGCCTTGAACACCTCCAAGGAGGGGGCAGCCACAGCTTCTCTGGGCAATCTGTTCCAGAGTCTCAGCACCTCCTGCTGAACAACTTCTTCCTAAGATCCAGTCTGAACCTCTTCTCCCTCAGTTTAAATCCATTTCCCCTTCTCCTATCTCTGGACACTCATGAAAAGTCCCTCTGCAGCCTGTGGGTTCCCTGCAGGGACTGGGGGGCAGCTCCAAGGTCCCCCTGGAGACTTCCCTTCTCCAGGCTGAACAATCCCAGCTCCTCAGCCTCTCCCCAGAGCAGCCCTTGGATCACCCTTGTGCCTTCCTCTGGACTCATTCCAACAGATCCATGTCTTTCTTCTAGTGGGGACACCAGAACTGGACACAGTACTGGAGGAGGGGTCACAGGAGCAGAGGCCAATCTGCCTCTCCTCATCTGCTGCCCACACTCCTCTGGATACCTCCCAGGTGAGGGTTGGTCTTCTGAGCTGCACCAGCACACTCCTGCTCCATCCACACCCCCAAGTCCTCTTCAGGGTCACTCTCAACCCACTCTGTACCCAGGCTGTCACTGTGGGAGCAAAGCTGTCAGGTGACCAGTGTCACCACTCTGCTCTGCTGCCTTCTGGAGAGGGGCCAGAGCCCCAGGAGAGCCTTCGAGTGGCAGAGCTGCCTTCTTGGGCACTCCTCGTTTTCTTTACAGGCTTCCAGTTAATGTACTTGAGGGAAAGACTACAAACAGATACAGTGCAGTGGTTTCTTTTTCCCCACAGAATCACACACTTTGCTCCTTGGAAGCATCAGGAACATAAGCTCAGAGAAACTGCTGATCCTTCAGACTGAGAGAAAACCAGGAACCTCCTGGTTCTGACCCACCCAAACAGCAGAGTTCCCCTCCCAAGGCTGACACCTCCCCACCCTCACTGCTCCCCTCCCAAGGCTGACACCTCCCCACCCTCACTGCCCACCCCTCCTTCAACCTCTCCTCCCCAAGCCATGCTCAGTGTCACACCTCTCCCTGCCTTTTTCCTCCCAGCAATCCACAGGATGGAAGGAAAACCTCTGTGAAGGAGCTGCTCTGGGGACACTGCTACACCACCTGCTCTGGAATCACAGGTCCACTGGGTCTCCCCTCCTGAGCTCCAGATGTTCTCTCCAGGGTTGTCACCTCCTTTCTCCTTCACATCAGTTTCATCATCCACTCTCCACACCAGCCAGTGGCCAGTTCTGCTGCTCCTCTCCAACCATCACACCATTCCTGCCCTCCAACAACTGGAAAAGAAACTTGGAAAAGGCAGATTCAAGGAAATCTTTTATATACAGACAGGTAATTTCTCCACCTCCCGGGACTCCCAGCCCATGGGACAGAGACAAAGCAATGTGTCCTTCCCTTCCTTAGCCACCAGAACAAAGATCATCCTTTGGAATAGTTTCATTTCATTGTATTTTCTTTTTTTCAAGGCAAGAAGCAGAAACCATTACTGAGCTGTGGAAATATTTGTCCCAGGGGTATGGAGGGCAGCCTGTCCCACAGCTTCTCACTGAGGGTTTTGTTACCTGGGATGGAGAATCTGATCCAGTTCCACTTCCCCCTCTCTAGTACAATTCCACTTGTTCCATTCCCAGCTGCTCCTCAAAATTTCTTCTCTATAAAGGCAGCATGCAGGCCCTGAAGATAACTCACTATTTTTTCCTCTATTTCCATGCCTTGAGCTATTTCCTCCTCAGAAAGTGCTAAGGGAGTCTGTGAGTCTCTGGTGACAATGATGACAGAGGTTCTCCTGGACTCCAGGACATTTGCCACCACCACCTGGTGCCGGTACTTTTCCAGTGCCTGCCGGGATTTATCCATCAGGATCAAGGGATCTGTTTCCAGTTTGAAGGAAATGACAAAAGCCTCCGGGGCCCACTCTTTGACCAGAGGAGAAAGCATTTTTGGCACCATCCTCATTGTGATCTACGTTGGGGAAAGAGAGCAGAGAAAAGGGGTTGGTCAAAATCTGATACATGAGTGAGAGACAGAGGGGGTGCACGGGAAATTCCAGCTTCCCCTCGTGTTATGGTCACACTGGGACAGTTCCCAAGGCAGTATTTGGTCCAGATCTCACCAAACCAGGTTAAAATGTCACTAGCTTCAACTGCAAAATTAAGATAAATTATCAGACTGATGTTAAGACACAAGCAGGGTGTTCTGCAGCAATGAAGCAACTGCATGAATTCCCAAATCCAGGCATCCTCTCAACTCCTAACCCAGAAACTTGTTAAAAGCTAAAAAAAAACTCCAGCAGCAACTATTCTTCAGGTACCTGAGATCCACCACCAACTGATATTGAAGCTGCAGGCATGCACAGCTCTGAAGGGATATTCATGAGGGATTCTGCTCCCAGGGAAGTGCAGCCTCCCATTCCCAGAGAAAACACACATGGGTTTTGGCCAGAGAGACTGTTTTGCAGCCTTTCCCAGGTCTTCTTCCCAGGCAGTCACCCCAGCAGGACACAGGGACAGCTGGGATGTCAGAAAGGGAGGAGGGAGTGGTGGAGGGTGACAATGCCCTGGGGTGCCCCACCTGCAGGGGTCCCTCTGAGGACTGGATCTTGTGCTCAGGCATCTCCGAGGCAGGGATGTAGAAATCTGACACAGCAGCTGCCAGGTAAAACATGACACTGGAACCTGCAAGAAACACCACTGCAGTCACCCCTCAGCACACACAGCAGCCTGGTACTGTCACCTCAGGGACCCCAGGGGGGACCAGAGCCAGCTGGGACCCCAAACACCACCACAGGGAACCCAGGGATCACTTCAGAGACCCCCCCATCACCTCCCCCTGAGCAGGGCAGTGCTGAACCCCCAAACACTGGGATTCCCTCAGATACACTGTCACCCACCAGGGCCACCTCATCCCCACACACCAAACCCCCAGGACAACCCAGACCCTCACGCCAGGGGGCTGGACCATGGGCCCCCTCTGTCCCCTGATACCAGAGCTCCACGGTCACTGGTGTCACCTTCTCACCTCACACCCGGGCCCCAGGGCACCCCCATCCCCTCACCCTGGGGTCACCTGGTGACCTTCATGCTGAGGAACCCCCCGGGGACCCCTCCTGTCCCCTCAGCCTCCCCTGGGGACTGCCTCACCCCTCACAGCACAGCCCCACACCCCCCGGG
>JAAWXA010000039.1:6337533-6385370 GCA_038090715.1 Florisuga fusca
ATGGAATGGACTGCCCGGTGAGGTGGTGGATTCTCTGTCCCTGGAGACATTTAAAAAAAGACTGGATGTGGCACTCAGTGCCATGGTCTAGCAACTGCTCCGGTGGGTCAAGGGTTGGACTTGATGATCTCTGAGGTCCCTTCCAACCCAGCCAATTCTATGATTCTATGATTCTCTGTGAAGAGGAGAGGGGGGGCATCCTCTCTGCCATGCTGCAGACCTCCTGCCTTTTTTCCCAGACTTTACTCAGAATCCTGAGCTTTCTGGGGCAATCCTGGATCTCCCTGCTGCAGGTGACCCTGCTCTGGGGTTGGACTCAATCTTTCCAGGTCCCTTCCAGCCCTTCACCTTCGTGATTCCCTCCTCACCAGGGGGTAAGCCTCTCCCCTCTGGGCTCCAGCTGAGTTTTGCTTCTTCCAAGCTGCCCTCATCCTTCCCTGATGAGAGGGATTCCCCTTGCTTCAAGCAGAGGGAGGTGAAATAAAGTCCCTTCTCTTTGTTTACCTGGCCAAGTTAAAACACCCTTTCCCACTCAGGCTTTTATCTCTGCATTTTGGCCTCGGGGGTGGTGCAGTTGTGCAGTTTCTTTCCAGCTCCAGTGGTTTTCAACTCTTTTTTTTTTTTCTTGTTTGTTTACGAGGTGNGAGGGGAAGGAGGGGGAGAGGAGCGGGGGGAAGGTCTGGGGGAGAGGGAGAGGGGCGAGGCTTGGGACACGGGGAGGAGAGCCGAGGGGAAGCCCCGGGAGGCAGGAAAAAGCCCAGGACACGGCGCAGGGCACTGGGAGAGTGTCCGGAGTGAGGCCCTGGAGGCAGGGACAGGCAGGGAGCATCCCTGGGAAAAGGCCTCAGGAGACAGGGAGAAGGTCCAGGGGGCAGGGAGAGATGCGGGAAGAGGGCGAGAGGCAGGGAGTGACCCCGGGACACAGGAGTGAGAGCTGGGATGAAACCCGGGGAGGAAGGGCTGGGAGAAAGCTCAGCAGGGAGCAGGGATGGGGCAGGGAGGAGGAGGAGGAGGAGGCTCAGCAGGCAGGGAGCAGGGATACTCCTTTACCTCCATCAGTAAAGACATTTTTGTCCATTCTTTCTTGGTTTTTATCTTGTTATTAAATTCATTTCATATTCCAAAATTCTTGTCGTTTTTTCTAACTTCAGAAGTAATTCTTATATTTGTAAGGTGTAAATTCAAGAAAATATCATGGATAGTACAATAAAAAACTCCCCAAAATATCTAATCTTTCTCCTTGTCACAATAAAATATAGAACATAATTTTAAAATTAATTATCACTAGTTGTGGAACTAGAAACATTGTCAGTAATTCTCATTTCGATTATGAAATTTATTTTAAAATAGAAAATGGAAACTACAATGGCAATTACAGTTTATTTGGTTGAGTTTACCAAATAACTGGTGCCCCGGGTCCTCACGCCTCGGGTGTAAACTCCATCGGTTTCAGGGTGACCTGAGGCTGGGGGGTCGGGGCAGAGTGGAAAGGGAGGCACTTGGGGAGTGATTTAAGGAAGTTTTTCCAAGCAGAGTGAGGGTGACATGGCAGGACAGCCCCCAGGGACCGTCAGGGTGTGCTGTGAGCAGACTGAGGCTGCTGGGGGTGAATCCGAAAGACCCAAGGGGCAATAAAACCTCCTTTGACATCATTTCCAAGCAAAGGAGAAACGCTGCTCTTCCTTCCCTTGCCTTCCCAGTGACGTGGATCACCAGCAGGCGGACTGGGTCAGCATCCACGAGCAGATCTGCCACCTGCTGGTTCCGATCCGCACGCCCATCCCCTTCCTCCCGTCGGAGGAGGACAGAAAGCGCCGTGCAGAGGAGCTGGTGGAGAGGAAGGTATGAGCAGGGGTAACAAAGGCCGCTCCAGAAAGCTGCCAGGGAGCCTCAGGTTGAGCTCTTCCTGCACCTCGGGAGGCACTTCAGGACTTGGGTGCAGAGCTCTGGGGCAGCCTGGCCTGGATCAGGAACAGCGTGGCCAGCAGGTCCAAGGAGGTGATTCTGCCCCTGGACTCAGCCCTGGTGAGGCCACACCTCGAGTCCTGTGTCCAGTTCTGGGCCCCTCAGGTCAGGAAGGAGATTGAGGTGCTGGAGCAGGTCCAAAGGAGGGCAACCAGGCTGGTGAAGGGACTGGAGCCCAGATCCTGGGGAGAGGCTGAGGGAGCTGGGGCTCCAGCTGAGTTTTGCTTCTTCCAAGCTGCCCTCATCCTTCCCTGATGAGAGGGATTCCCCTTGCTTCAAGCTTTCCCAAGAAAGTTCACCTCTAGAGGAACACTGGTGTGAAGAGCATCCTGCTGTCACATCACTGAATTTCCTGCAACTGAACCTCAGTGCCACACGTCACAAGGGACCACGTGGCCACCAGATGAGGGCAGAGGGCAGAGCTCCCCGATGAGCTGAAGGGCAATAATTTGGGTTTGTTACGTGCCAGGGGAAGACAGCAGGAGGATGGGGCTGAAGGAGAAGGATGAGGCACTCCCTGTGATGGCATCACACACCCCTGCCAGCTGCAGCCCGAGCCCAGGCTGGCAATGATTCCATGGGAAAACTTCCCCAGAGCAAAGCCTGATTGTTTTCCGAAGTGAGGATTTTTATAGGATCTTTAACAACCCTCTTACATTTGTTCCTCAGCCTTTGTCTCCAGGCTGTTTAAATAGAATAGGTGTTGGGAACAGTATGTGCAGGGGCACTTTGTCTTCCTCCTCACACAAGAAAGGAGTGAAAGGAGTGGAAGCACCTTGCTCCCTCCTGCTTCCACAGCACCACTGCAGCTCCAGGCCCAAAAATGAGATCTGCAAGGTGCAGGGCAGGCTGGCTGGAAGCCCTGACAGAGCAGCATGGAGAGGGTGGGATTATTCACTGCCCCATCTCGGTGACTTTGTCACATTCCTACTCCCAGAGCCAACAAAAACTCCTGAAAGATGTTTGGAGCTGAAGGAAAAGCTCTGTAGTCTGATGATGACCAGAGAAAAAAACTTGCTTAGAGCCTGCCTGTGGGTTTATGACTTTTTGGACATTTCTGCTCTACTTCACAAACTCCTGCACTGGTGTTTGTTTAGAAAACACTCAGCTGGAGCCTCAGCCAGGAGAGGGGAAAGCTCCTGCACATCAAAATGCCCCGTGGCCTGGGGGAAGGGGGCAGGAAGCCCAGAGCCAGGAGGTTATGAATTTCATACCTCATCTCTGCTCCAAAGCTTTGTTGATAGAAATCTGCTTTTGTCAACATAGCCAGGGGGTTGCCTGCAGACAGCACCTCCAAACTGACAGAACTCCAAGTTTCTGTTTGTAGAATGGCCTCACCTGCCTGCCTGATGTCAGCTCACAGCAGCCCCTGGGTACAGAAAAAGTTCTGTGCCTCAGCCCATCCAGGCTGGCTGCAGGTGTCAGCTCCAACTGACTCAACAGGCAGCCTGAAAATACCTGGCTGGATCCTGAAAATCACCTTTTGGACCCTGAAGTGAGGCTTTGGCAACTAAAAATGCAGCTTTGGAGCTGAAAATGAGGCTGGGAATTCAGGTTTGGGGCTTCAAAATGACACGCTGGGCCTTGAAAATGAACCTTTGGATCTTCCAAGTGGGACTTAGAAATGTGGCTTTGTACATGAACTGCCAGGGCCTGGATCCTCAAAATGCAACTGTGGGTCCTGAAAATGAGGCTGCAGGTACTAAAAGACCACATTGGGCCTTAAATGAGAATTTGGGCCCTAAAAGTGGGGTTTCACACCCTCAAAATGGGTCTTTGGACACTCAAAATGAGGCATTGCACATTATGAAAATGAGATTTGAGCCCTCAGTAAGGGGTTAGCACCCTAAAATGAGGGTTTGGACCCTAAAAATAAGGGTTTCAACCCTAGGATCCAAGCTGGGTACCCTAAAATTGAGGCTTTGGGACTTAAACCTGAGATTTTCAGCCCTAAAAGAGAGCTTTGGACCCTCCAAATGAGGGTTTGGGCACGACTGGGAGCCTAACCCTGCCTTCCTCTTGGACTTTGTCATTTCTTCAAGCCCAAGTGTGTTCTGACCCCCCACACACAACCACCTGGGGCAGAGCTGGGGTCCTCAGCTTCCTCCAGCCCCAACTGGGGGAAAAAAAACTGCGTGGGGGGAATCTTCAAAAAAAAAAAAAAACTCTGCAACTGCAGCAGAGATGAAAGGAGCTGGAAGTGTGCAGGTCCCGGCCATGTGGGAGATGAGAACCCAGGCCAAAGCCAACCATCCCCCCGAGGCTTGGAACTGCTGTCTGCAATACCCAGCACTGCAGGGCTCCTCTCTCCTGCCCTTTCTTCTCCTCCTGGGAGCTGTGCAGGATTCCAACCCTCAGCTTGTCCTCAGCCCTCAGATGTTTGCAGATCACTTACCTCACGGGAAGTGGCGATGATCCTGTGGACAAGGAAGGAAAAAAAGAAGGATCTTGAGCTCCAGCACCTCCCCAGGTGACAGCCTGCTGGGGAGACACACTCCAAACCCAGTGCTGATCCCTGCAGAGGAAGTGGCACAGATGGAGAAGGCACCCTGATAAATAACAGCTTTTGTTGCTCCTTGCCCTGAGCATCTGCTGACTTTCTCCTGGGTGCTCCCCAGCACTGCCCGGGTTTGGTGCCTTTTCACTCCCTGGCTCAGGGGCTGGAGAGGGGACAGCTGCTGTTTTCACAGCTCTCCCTGCTGCAGCAGGGTGCTGTCACCCCGGGGTGTGTTCTTCAAAGCTCTCATTTTCCCAGAGAAGATGTCCCTCTGCCTCAGCTCTCCAGCAACACTCACAGTCTGTCCTTGAGCTTCCCTGGCCCTGAGCTGTTCCTTGCCCATGGCCTCCCTCTCTCTGCCTCTCTCCAAGCACTTAAAGCTCAGCTAAACACCAAAGCCCAACCTCCAAAAGCACTCGGGTTTGCTTTTTCTGCTCTCTACTCAGCCACAGCTGGAAAACAGAAGAGAGAAAATGGTGTTTTCTGCCAGCACACACTGCACGGTGTGCGAGAGAAGCTCCAGCGCCTCGCTGACATCCCAGCAAGGACATTTCTTTCCAGGCAGCTTTCCTGCTGCACCCCTTGCCTGAAAAGACAACACAGAAGCATTGGGAGTGTGCAATGATTATCCTGAAGGCCACGAGGAATGGATAACCCAGCATCCTGGCCCATTTTCCCTGGCATCCCCCAGCGTGTGGCGAGGCCACGGTGTCGGCAGCGGAGCTCTGGGCCGTGCGCTGGGATGCAGACAGGGAGAGGTTTGGGGTGGAAAGATCAGACCAAACAGGGCTTGCAGGCAGGAGCAGAAAGCAGGGGGCAGCTGTACATACAGGAAACATGGATTCTGGAAACAAACAAATGCTACAGAAGCTGCTGAAGCACCAGAGCCAGCGTGGGTGCTGGAGCTGCTGCAGCAGAGTGCGGTGTGTTAGGGCGTTCTCGTTTTGCCCCGCTTTCCAGACTCTGTGCCCAAAATGCCAGGCCCAGAACTGGCCTGGAGAGGGTGGGAAGAAGCTGCTGAACCACATGAGGAGCTCTCCCCTTACTTCCAGACTTGGTCTCCTGCAGCTGGAGCTGAGCCATGCTGGCACCAGCTTGGCAAACCCTACGCTCCACTGCCTGCTGTGAGTCACAGTTATTACTGTCAGCACAGCCCTCCCCTTGTAGCCCCTTTGTCTAATCTTTTCTTTGGTCTTGTGATGATCATTTTCTGTGCTTCACAGCTTTTATTGCTGCAGCCTTATTAGCCCTTTTTTGTAGGCTTCAGGGATTCTTTGACTCACAAGACACCACATGACCCAAGAGGATGTCCAGAGCTGTTCCACTAGAAGTAGGAGGGAAAGCCAGGCTCTAATATGACAGCTTTAGTTCCCATCCATTAATTACAGGCACAAAGAACATTACCAGCACTGTTTCACAGTTTGCAAACTTGAATGTGAAAAGAGGCCATGCATGGTCCTGGTACTTCTTCTCCTTCTTTCTCCTTCTCCTTCTCCTTCTCCTTCTCCTTCTCCTTCTCCTTCTCCTTCTCCTTCTCCTTCTCCTTCTTTCTCCTCCTTCTTCTTCTCCTCCTTGTCTTTTTTCTCCTCTTGTCCTTCTCCTCCTCCTTCTCCTTCTCCTTCTCCTCCTTCTCCTTTCTTTTTCCTTCTTTCTCCTCCTTCTCCTCCTTCTCTTTCTCTTTCTCCTCCTTCTCCTCCTCCTCTTTCTCCTCTTCTCCTCCTCCTTCTTCTTTCTGCTTCTCCTTCCCTCTCACCTTCTTCCCCTTCTCCTTCTCTTTCTCCTTCTTCTTGTCCTCTTTCTCCTCTTGTCCTTCTTCTCCTTCATCTTTCTCCTTTCTCCTTTCTCCTTCTCCTGCTCCTGCTCCTGCTCCACTCACTTCTCCCCTCTCTTTCCCTGCAGAAGCAGCTCTCAGCTCTGGCCCAGAGCCGTTCCCAGGTGCTGGTTCTGGAGGGGAAGGCCGCAGAAGCCCTGCCAGCAGCCCTGCACGCCCTGCGCTTCGGCACCGAGGTGTACGGCTCCGACTCGGTGCAGTTGGTGCCTGCTTATCTCCTCTTGGCTCTGGCCTCCACTGGGAAGTATTGTCTAAATAGTAACACTGACAAGGGCAAGACCTCCCTTGGGTCAGGTTTCTGGTTTCCTTTTACCATTTCTCAGGGCAGGACCAGCTCTGCCGTGTCTCCATCCCCTGCCCTGCCTCAAGGGCACTGCAGAGAGGTCACCCCCCCCTTTGCTGTGTGGGTCTGGGGAAGAGAATCCCTCACTGTGATGAGAGATCAATGAAATGTTTTCTCCATCCCCCACAACAGAAGCAGCATGCAAATCTGTTCTTTACCTGTGGGGCTTTGTATGGTTCTCAGGAGCTGTACATTCCCCAGGGTGGTTGGTTGCCCTCTTATCTTGGGGAACCAGCAAATATTTCCGAGGCCATTGGAGCAGAGGAATGCCTCAGTTCATTCACAAATGCTCTCCCTGCCTGGAGCAGAGCTTTTCCTCACTGACTGGATGCTTTATGAAAAATGGCAGATTAGGGCTCAGCATGTGGAGAGCTGCTCTCCTCAGCTGCAGATGCAAAGGGTGGGAAGTCACTGTCAGTGGTGGCTAACACAGGAGCACACACAATGCTCTGCTGGCAGAGGTGAGCTAATGCAAGAATTGTTTTAAATGGGGTGGTGAGAGAAGGGGGGAAAAAATAATCCCATGAGTAATTCTAGTGTGATAGTGTGTGAGTCAGTAGTGGCTGCTGCTAACCTGTTGGGAACACATGGTTCAGGGATACTCAGGGCACTAGGCAGGTGCTGGCCTCTCTTGCACTTGCAGACACTGGAAATTTGATTCTGAAACCTGACTCAGGAGAGGGGACTCCACAGGCTAGGTCTCTGTATCAAACTACTGCAAAGGGCTAATGGCAGTTATCTACATTGCTGAATTAAAAATGCTTTCTAGCCTGCTTATTTCTGTATTTCTTATTTCTGTATTTCTGTCATTCCAGGTACTGGCCATCTGCAGGAGGCATCCAAGTATCTCTCCCAGGCTGAGTGGATTGTCCTCAAAACCCCAGACTGCAGCATTGCTCTTCAGTCTAAGTTACATCGTGGTCTGGGGCTTCTCTGTGTTGCAAAAGGAAACTTTGAGCAGGCTTTGTATCACCTGGCCAATGATGTAAGCCAACTCAAATACAGAAACACTTCATTTCTTTTCCTTCTCACGTGTTATGAACACCTGGACTGCCCAGCTCCAGGAGCCCTCTGTGTCCAAGTGTTACCAAAGTTGTGTTTTACCAGTTGTCCTTGGAGTGGCATACCCCTGTCTTGACTGCATCTGCTTAGGAATTTATCCACCAAGTTGGTTACAGTCCTGGAAGCACACATTCCTCCCCCAGCACTGGTAGAGTTGCCTTTTATTCAACAGAAAGCTGACTTTATATTTTGGCTGTCATTTTCCTCCATACTTCTCTGTCAGACAGCAGTTCTCCTTCAGCCTTGCTGTAACAAATCTCTCATTTAACTCTTTAGGTGTCAGGTTCAGCAGCGTTTTCCCCAATTCAGTCTTTTTAACCAGGGGAGCAGTTTGCCAGGTTTGGAGAGGTTCTTTCCAGCTGTGTTCCTGGGGATGCTTTGCCTGTCATTTGATCCCCCAAAGGCACACATCCTATTTCTGTCCCGTGCAGACTAAATTTATCCAGTGCAGAGTGATGCCTCCCCTCCTCTGTTGCACTTGAGAGCTGCTTTGTGTGGGTGTCAGTGATGACACAGGGGTGAGGAGAATCAGATCCTTTGTATTGTAACAAATACAACCCCAGCCTGGCTTAGTGTGTAAACCTTTGGGGAGAGTCCCCACTGTGCCACTGGTGCCTGAAAGGGTGTCAGGTAATCATTTTTTTTGCCATTAACAAGTCACTGCTCTACGTCAGAGCAGCCCAGGACCTGCCTGAACTTTTGGCTACGTGCCTGAAACCTGCTGAGAGTCACAGGCCAGCTCAGAATAGCTGGAATGCACCAGTGCCTCCCCAGGCTGGGGCTGCAGGGGGGGAAACAGGCAGCAGGGCCAGGCTGGAGAGGTGAAACCTGCAGCAGGTTGGGGACCTGAGAGCTCCAGGTTGCACAGGAGGTGTGGGAAGCCTGCCCCACACATCAGGGGGGTGACAGGCTGGGGTAAGATTCCTCTGCCCCACTGACTCGTGTTGCATTCCTCTGCATAAAACCCAAACTGCAGCTTTTTTAGTACAGTTTGCAGTCAGAATTGGGTATAACTAATGCTAGAGTTACAAAGGAAAAGAAGGGAATCTTGCAGTACTACTGATCCATAGTGAAAAAATTCCCAGGTTACATATGAACATTACAATTCTGCCTTTTTTTTTTTTTTTTAATTATCAATTTCAGATTTACCTTGCTGGATCTGCATTTGGACTAAAATCTACTGAAATCTCTGGAGGGTATTTCCACATGGCCAATATTTTCTTTCACCAGGACAAAATGGACATAGCAAACTCCCTCTATGCTGAGGTCGGTAGAATCAAAGCTCATCCTTTATCTTTTTCTTTTTTTATTATTTTTCTCTATTCTTTCCAATGTTTTTCATGTTTCTGACAGCTTTTAATGCAATGCTGACCACATCAAGTGCACTTTTGCCCTTTAGGATCAATCCCAGCAACTTTTTTCATACTTAAATGTTTCTCTGAGTTAAAACTAGGAGAGAGAAATTCTGTGGGAGAGAGAAATTCTTACTCTGTAAAAAATTGATATTCAAGTTGTCTTCAATCTGGGCAGCCAAACCTTGTTTAAAAAATCTGTTTGCTACCAAAGATAGTGCCAGAGGTTAAAGAGGGTCCTACAAAGAAGAGGGGGTTGCCAAGGAGTTTCCATGGCCAGGGAGGAGTCGCTGAGCAGTGGGACACAAATGGGCCATGTGAAATTTGTTCTGAGAATCAGTGAAAAGTCACACTGGTAGAAGATGTCCAAGAGTGAGGGAAGTAACAATTATCACCCTAATAACTGAAAAAAATCAAAGAGATTTTATCAGCTAAGCCTCATTTTCTGTGGGAAGGAGGATTCGGCAGCGCTGCGCTCTCCCCGTTCTCCTGGCAAACTCCAACCAAATTTGCTTTTGGTGAAGGATTTAGATAGATGTATTCAAGTTTGGTGAAAATTAACATAGAGATGGAGATGTGAGGCTGCCCTGGAGAGATCAGTCAGCTCTCCAGGTGAGACACCCTGCTTGGCAGCAGCCAGCTCACTGCCCAGCAGGCACTGGGGTTATTGTGGCAGGGAGGTGCGTTGCAGGACACATTGTTTATAGAACAACTCCTTGCTAAATACCACGTATTCATACAAGAGAAATAATTCATTTGCTTCCTGATAGGTGACCAGCATCTGGCATGCCTTTCTCCTGAAGTCAGTCCAAGCTCAGGAGCAAATTCTCAAGTCACAACCGGAAATGTCTCTGCTCAGCCAGGAGAGGGAAGGCAGCGAGGGGAGGATGAGTAAGCGCAGAACCCTTTGGGTTTTACACAACCCCTCCAGCCCCTGGCTTGTGTTTGCAGCACTTGGGCTTTTTGTGGGGCATTTCTGTCTGTGAGTGGGACTCAGGGGTGTTTCTGGTGCTGGGTGGAACAACCGAGGTCACTTTGGGAGTGGGGGTGTTGACATGGAAACACAGCTCTGCGCCTTTGGTTGACAGCGCCCTTGGCAGGGACTGCAGCAACACAAGATTTTTGCCTTTCAGGATTCAATTCCACTTCAAGGTTCTCATTTCTCGTACAGCTCCTTTGTCTCTATTTAATTATGTGAAAGTGACATTTCATCTCACTTAGGCAGGTTTACAGCTCTACCTTCTGGAGCAGTAGGACACAGAGGAATAGTGTTTGCTGGTAATTGGATGTATTAATCTGGAGAATACTCCTGGGAGAGAAGCTGGGCAGTATCTCACTAGGTGCACAAAGGTGCACAAAGCATCAGGACATACACTGCCACTGCCCTTCTCATTTCCTTCAGGTTCCAACTGAACACAAAAGGAAAATTTTTCACCCTGAGGACAGTCAGACGCTGGGAATGGTCTCCCAGGGGAAGTGGTGGATCCCCCCACTTTGGAAAATTTGAAATCTCAGTTCAGTGGGTGCTGTGAGACATCTCACATCAACAATAATACTGGAAGGGTTGGACCTGATGACCCCTGGGGTCCCTTCCAAGCTGACATTTTGTGATTCTCTCCCCTGAGGTCAGGCTGGGCTCTGGTCCTTCACTTCCTCCTGCCATCTATGCCAGCAGGGACGTTGTCAGAGAAGAGCAACAGTCCTGGAAATCCCATTACCTGGCACTGTCTCCATCCATCACAAACCCCACCAAGCCAGGGATGCCTGACACCACCCTCAGTTAGGACAGGAGTGAAAAAGTGGCTCTTTTCATCCAGCTCCTGTGACTCCCCATCCCCACTAAAGGCCACTCAGCACACTGCCTGGGTGCAGAGATCTGCTAATGGGGGTGGAATTTGCATGGAGCTGGGACACCACGTTGATGCTTGTGGTAGAAATGCTTTGATGTCTAGAAGAGATAATTGGGTAGTTTTGAATTTTGAATATTCTCTTGCATGCATCCATCCATCTAACACAGCTGTTTCATTCCTAATGCAGCTGGAGCCCAGAAAGCAGAAGCAACCCGGGTGCTGAGTGCAGTGCTGGAAATCAGAGAGCAGGCACTAAAGCAACAACCTGGGGAAACAGCCCGAGTCCTGCACGCCCTTGCCATGCTGCATTACCTGAGCATGGATTTTCCCAGGGTAAGTTCCTCTGGTGAAGGCTCCATGGGGGTTCCTGACTCTGTTTCACCCCATCCCATGCAGCCAGGTGCCTGTGTTCACCTCACACCTCTCCTGAGTCCACAGCAGCCTCACAGCACCAGATGACCAAGGACAAAGTTGTCTTGGTAGCTCTGCATGAAGCCAGCTCACCACAGGATCTGTTTTGGTCTCTGCCAGACCATCCATCCACCCTGACCCCACGTTCTCTGCCTTTGTCCTTCATCTGGGATGTCCTGGCAGAGTCACTGCCTGTCCCAGGCTGCCTTGGGACATCAGGGTGGGTGTTCTGCACTGAGCCAGACATTGGCCTTGCACGTGCCTCCCCTTGAGCCCAACTCCCTGTAATTCCCACAGTGTTAACACATGGTCTGCTGGACCCTGTCCTTCAGTTTGGAGTTTTCACCCTGCATTTTGATGCCTAAAAATTCCAGATGGCAGCTGCTGGCTTCAGAGTGTTCAGTTCCCTGCCTCAACAACCATTGATTTTCAGTAGAGCATCTGGAAATCAGGCCCCTGGGCTCAGGCTAAGAGCTCAAAAGCCCAAGTTCCTTCTTCCTGAGTTTTGGAAGGTGAAAATCCAGATTACTGATGGTCTCTTCATTGCATTGGAAAAAGCCACCACAGTGATGTGTGTCAGTGGGAAGGCACAAAGAACCAAATCCAAGTTAGAAAGAAGGCAAAGATTTAGAATAGTGAGAATGCCTAATCCCTGGAGGAGCTACCAAGGGAAATGAGGGATTTAGTTCAGACTGAGTTAATACAGCTGCTGTTTGGTGTGTTTGTGTTTTTCCTGAAATAGCTTTGGGAATGTTGAGCTGAGCATTAGATGGGAGGTGATGAGCTGCAGAGTGGGGGCTGGGGTTGATAATCTCTTCTTGTCTGCACCACTGGGTCCTCAATATGATATCTGCTGGCAGCTTTACTCTCTCCTGTAAAGCAGCTTGTGGAGGTCACCCTCTGAAACAGGGAGCTGAGTGCCTGGAGCCTGGATCTGCTCTGGTGCAGCTCTCCCAATGAGCCTCTGCAGGTGTCTGAACTACACCTTGAGAAAATCCACATTCCTGACCACTCCTTTCTCTTTCCTCTTCCCTTCCAGGCTCGTGAGGTGGGGCTGAAAGCCCTCGACCTGGTGAAACAGCTACCCCAGCAAGAATCTCTTGAAACCATTGATCATTTATTAAAGCTGATAAATTTCCAGCTTTCCAGAACAAAATAAAGAATTTGCACCCAAGCCAGGGGTTTGGCTGGGTTACCTGTCAGCTGCAAACACAAGTCACCACCCATCTGTCCTTCCTGCTGCTGCTGCCTTCTTTCCAGATGTGTTCCTTTCCCTCTCAAAGTATTTGAAAATTAAAACTTTTTGCTACCAGTGAATTTTCAGGTGCTGCTCAACCTCTGGAGCCCACTACTCAATAGCAGGGTGAGGGTGGGAAAGGGAAGAGCACCCAGCACGTGCTGCAGAAACCATTAATGATTCATGAGTGAGCAAACAGCCTCTGACGTCCTGGCATTGTCTGGCCAGGAGCTGAGAGCAGCTGAGGTGTGTTTGTGACCTGTTCCTTCAATTTGCCTTTCAGTTTGATGAGGGAGATACTAGGGAGGGACAAAGGGAAAGTCTTTGCTGGGTACCTGGCTGGGCTGGGGGACACCTGCACCCCAGGACAGCACCTGGGTGGTCGTGGTGAGAAAGACACAGAGAGGGTGATCAGGCACTGGAATGCCAGGGAGGGGGTGGATTCTCCATCCCTGGGGGGGTTTTAAGAAGAGACTGAATGTGGCACTGAGTGCCATGGGCTGGGAACCACGGGGTGAGTGGATCAGGGGTTGGAACTGATGATTCCAGAGGTCCTTTCCAACCTGGATGATTCTGGGAATCTGGGATATGGTGAGGTGTTGCACCTCTCTGGAGTGTCCCTCCATCCCAAGCGTGCCATCCCTCTTCCTGCAGTGCTCCAGAGGAGTCCTGTGGCTCTGGGTACTGATTTGTTCCACTTGGGGAAGAACTTCCATCCGGGCAGGACCACAAGGACAGCGGGAGGGACTCCAGGGAAAGGATGACAAAGCCAGCTCATTCCAACCACAGCTTCCAGCTCAAAGGGGACATCATTCCCTCATGGCTGAGAACTTGCCAGCATGGAGGCATCCCACTAACTCTGCCACCTGCCTGGAGAGGACATCCCTCATGTCACCATGGCACAGGCTTTGGCTGACCACACCACAGCTCTCCTGGGCTCCTGCCCCAGAGAGAAGGCGGGCAGGGCAGGGGCTCCGTGAACCCCTGGGGGAGCCAAGGAGGTGGGAAAAGGGCTGGAGGAGCTCCCGGGAGAGTCAAGGAGGTGGGAAAAGGGCTGGAGGAGATCCTGGGAGAGTCAAGGAGGTGGGAAAAGGGCTGGAGGAGCCCCCGGGAGAGCCAAGGGCCGTGGGCTCCGCAGTCAGACCAGTTCAGGTGCCAAAGCATGTGACAGGCTCATGGGGCTGGGAAAGAGGTGAAGGGAAACTCACCCCAGTGCTGAGGTCTGAGTTCAGCTGAGCTTTAAGCCTACGATTAAGTCTCATTTACTTCAGGAGGATTTATGAGTGCATTTAATTGCCTTGCTGAATTGGGCCCGAGTCAAATACGCTTTTGAAATGCTTCGTCAAGCTGGGACCTGAGCAATTAGCAGGGATTGATCCTGCTGGGAGGGGAAAGGCTCTGCCCCAGCCCGGGTTCCACCGTGTGGGACGGTGCTGGGTGCACGGGGGGGTCCCCACGGCCACTGGAGGGTTGGGAGATCCCCAAACCCCCCAAGTGGGGAGCCACATCCATCCCCCTCTCAGCACAGCGGGAAGAAGCAGGCTGGGGACAGGCTGGGGACAGGCTGGGGACAGGCTGGGGACAGCACCGGCTGGCATGGTGCCTCGGGGCACCGAGGATTTGGGTCAGATTTGGAGCTGCTGGAGGTAAATCCCTGGGGATGCTCTGCTGAGCCTGCTGACACGCCAGGCACCGCTCCTGCCTGCACAACACAGTAAAGGACGGTGTGAAAATGAACTTTCTGTGGAGCTGAGCAACTCCAGGAGCAGCAACAGGCAAGGGCTGGGCACGGAAACGTTAGCACAGGCAAGGAGAAGAGCCCTGGGCAAGTAAAGAACCTTTGTAGGAGCTTTGAAAAATTTTTACAAGAGCTATTTCCTCCACCACGCTGGAACAGCCGTTTCCAGCACCTGCACTTCAGGGCAAAGTATTTCAATAAATAGAAAGAAGCCTGAAGTGACCAGGATCAGCGTTTCTTTCCCCGAAAGTGTTCAGGCTTGCAACTCTTGGCATCTTCTCTGCTCAAGGGGAAAGTAAAAAAATAATCCACGGAGAAATACCAACCTCCTGCCCCACGCCACCCCAGTGGGGTGCAGACCCCAAGCAGAGGAGCCCCACAGCCCCCAGTTGGAACTGGGGGAGGTTTGGGGCTGCAGTGGGTGAAGGCTCCAGGCAGGGAATTAAAGTGGAGTCACAGAACGATAGAATCATCATGGTTGGAAAAGACCTTCAAGATCAGAAAGCCCAACCATCAGTCCTGCACCACCTTAACCACTAAACCACCCCCCAAAGCCCCACATCTGCCCATTTTTTAAACACCTCCAGGGATGGTGACTCCACCACCTCCCTGGACAACCTGTTCCAAGGCTTCACCACTTTTCTTTGAAGAAACTTTTCCTGGGATCCAATCTGAACCTTCCCTGGTGAACGTGAACCCATTACCTCTTGCCCTGGGGAGCAGAGCCCAACACCTGCCTCACTACAGGCAGCTGGAGAGGGCAATGAGCTCCCTCCTAAACCTCCTCCAGGCTGAACACCCCCAGCTCCTTCAGCCTCTCCTCCTAAGACCTCTTCTCCAGCCCCCTCATCATCCCAATGACCCTCAGAGCCCCCCAGGAGGAGAAGGGAGCTGGAGGGGCTGTGGTGCTGCAGGGGGGCTGCAACCCTCTGAGCTTCCCCAGCCTCTTCCAATGCTTCACCACTCTTTCAGTGAAGAATTTTTTGCTAAGATCCAATCTGAACCTCCCCTGCTGCAACTTCAGTCCATTTCCTCTGGCATTATTCACCGGGGAGAAGAGGCCAAGAGCCACCTCCCTCCAGCCTCTTTCCAGGGAGTTGGAGAGGGCAATGAGGTCTCCCCTCATCTTCCTCTTCTCCAGGCTGAACACCCCCAGGTCTCTCAGCCTCCAGACCTCTTCTCCAGCCCCCTCATCACCCCAATGACCCTCAGAGCCCCCCAGGGTGAAAAGGGAGCTGGAGGGGGCTGTGGTGCTGCAGGGGGGCTGCAACCCTCTGAGCTTCCCCCAGTTCTTCATCCCCCAGCAAGGAGCAGGGAAGAATCCCCCTGAACCCCAAGATTCCAGCCTGGCTGAGCAGAAAGAAAAGGCAGAGGATGCGGGCGGGGGGGGCGCTGCAGACATTCTCCTTGGGTCGCTGCAGACATTCTCCTTTATTGCTGCACACCTCACACCTCACTTTCCTCTTGGCACTTATTTGTAGGTATTTGTTTTAAAAAAACAAAACAAAACAAAACAAAACAAAGCTCACACATGCTGGCGCAGTGGGTGCCGTGCTGCTGCTGCTGCTGCTGTGCACACACGAGTTCAGCACAGGCTGGGTTTGGGTATTTTGAATTTTTCTTCCCCCCCCTCCCCCTCCCCACCTCGATTTTCTTTCAAGTGTCTTCACTTCCAAACCAGACAAATAAATAAAAATGAAGAATACCAGTTAAAAATACAAACCAGCCTGGGGCTTGGGGGATGTGCCAGCAGCTCCCACGGCAGCTGCATGCTGGGGGGGATGCACTTTGTGAGAGGGGCCTGGGAGGTTTTTGTTCAGTTTTGCTGGAAAAGGACAGTATTTTTTCTTCTTTTTTTTAATATACTACAGCCTGAACTTCAGTGCAATAGGTACAACTACAGTGCAGGTAATGAACGATACAAAAGTCATCCTAACCCTGTCCAAGCTGCTTCTTGATCTCTAGAGGAACTAAAACCTTCGCATCGGACTTTTTGTCGTGTTTTTTGTTTGTTTTCTGTATACATTATACAACGTGAATATAGAATATTTACAGTACTCTGCTCATCAAATCAGAAACGCTATAACTTAAAATGTCTACTATCAACAACCATTGAACAAAAATATATATAATATAAATATCTTCCAGTCTATACACAGAGCGGGAAATGGATGGAGCGGCGGGGTGTGTGTGGCTGTGGTCGGCTCCACCATCAGGCAAATATTGCCAAGATTAACCCAAAAACAACAGCCCCCAGAACCCCACCACCTCTCCTCCCCCTCCTCCCTGAAATTCAGGCAGAGGAGAGGAGAAGCCACTGGCAGAGCTGAGGCTGCAGCCTGCAGCAGGATCCTGACCCTGCCAACCCGCCGGGGGCTTGAAATTGGTGAGACTGCTTGGAAAAAAGAACTTCTGGTTTTTTTGGGGGGTGGGTTGTTTGGTTCGTTGTTTGTTGTTTGTTTTTTTTTTTAAATAAGATTAAAAAAAATTGTCGGTTTAGATTTAGTCAATTTTACGTGATTTTTCTACAGTTAGAACATTAAAAAAAAACAAAAAAAACAAAAAAACAATGAGTTCCCAGCTTCAGAAGCTGTGGCTACGTGATTTCTCTCCGTTCAAGAACCGATCGCGTCGTTAAAAACCAAACTGGGCACCGCCCTCCCGCTGGCAGAGGCCGCGTGGTGGGTTTGTAAAACATCTCCTGGCTTTGAAATCCTGGACATGAAAACCAGCTAAAAACAAACAAACAAAAAGAAAAAAAAAAAAAAAATCCAAAACAACAACCAAAAAAAAAAAAATTGTTTCTAGCAGGAAATAAAAATAATAAAATCGGTCAGTCTGTCCCCAGAAAGCCAGTGGGGGAGCCTGGAGCTGGGGTCTGCCCGCCAGCCCCGGTCCTGCTGTCTCTGTACAAAGTGTTTTAAAAACCAAAACCCACCCAAGTCTGGGAGGTGGTGGGTGGTTAAGGTGGTGCAGGACTGATGGTTGGGCTTTCTGATCTTGAAGGTCTTTTCCAACCATGATGATTCTATCGTTCTGTGACTCCAGTTTAATTCCCTGCCTGGATCCTTGACCCACTGCAGCCCCAAACCTCCCCCAGCTCCAACTGGGGGCTGTGGGGCTCCTCTGCTTGGGGTCTGCACCCCACTGGGGTGGCGTGGGGCAGGAGGTTGGTATTTCTCCGTGGANGGGGGGCCGGGGGGGTTAGACCTGGGAGTCAGCACCCAAGCTGTGGAACTCGTCGGGGGTTTTGTCACTCTGGCCCGCTCCCCCCTGCCGGAATCCCGAGGCGATCTCGTCGAAGGTCCGACCCTTGGTCTCGGGTACTTTGAAGTAGGTGAAGATGAAGAAGAGGACGAGCAGCACCGTGAAGATGATGAAGACGTAGGAGCCACAGAGTTGCTGGGAAGGAGAGAAGAGGAGGAAGGGTGAGGGGGTGGATGGGGCTGGTGCACTATCAGCTCCAGGAGTGATGGATCCCACCACCCAAAGGATCATCAAGTGTTGATCCCATGGTCCGGGACCTGGGTCCTCCTCCCACAGGACATCCCAAGTCAGAAAGGACCCATGAGGATCATCAGCTCCCTGCTCCTCCCCCAGATCCCATTCCAAGCCCTCTTCCCTCCGGGTGTTCACCCACCCTCAGTCCAGGTTTTTGGGCTGCAGGTAGGTCACCCAACCCCCGCAGCTCGGCACCCCCATCCCCTGGGAGCAGCAGGAGGTGATTACCGCGATGTACTGGAAGCCCATGCCCACAATGAAGTTGGAGGTCCAGTTGGAGAGCCCAGCAACAGCGAAGGCAGCAGGACGAGGGCCTTGGCTGAAGAGTTCTGCCACAATAAACCAAGGGATGGGGCCGGGACCGATCTCAAAGAAGGCCACGAACCCGAAGATGGCCACGATGCTGAGGTAGGACATCCATGGCATTTGGTCCTAGGTCCAGGGGAGAGAGAGAAGGTCAGGTTGGTGAAGGGGGTGAAACTTCTGGCTACCCCAGATGATGAGACACGAGCAGGAGTGCTGCTGGTGAAGAATGCCAGGAGGTTTCTCCAGGCTGGAGCCTGGATTTCTGGGACCATCTCCCCTAGGAGGAGAAGTCCTTCCTCCTCTCCAGCCACACCTCTTCCTCCAAGCCACCGGGGGGAGAGGCAGCCCGTGGGGCATCCCCCCAACACCCACGCTCACCAGCAGCGTCAGGGCGATGGTCATGAGCACCGCACACCCCGCCATGCCCGCCAGGCCGATGAGGTGCAGGGTCCTGCGTCCGGCTCGTTCCACCACGAAGAGCTGTTGGGTGGAGAGAGGCACAACCATCAGCACGACCCCAGTCTGAGGGAAAACCTTCTGCTCCCTCCACCTTCCCCGCTCAGAGCTCGGTGGGATGAAACTCACCGACACGACGGTGAAAGCCGTGTTCACCACCCCGGAGCCGATGGTGGCGTAGACGGGCTGCTCCACCCCCGACTTCTCAAAGATGCTGGTGGAGTAGTAGAAGACCTACAAAGGGCAGGGATGTGCCATGAGGAAAGGAAGGTCTGGAAGGCAGCAGGACCCCCTGTTCTGGGTGAAACCCAGGTCCCCCCCTGCACTCACGGCGTTGATCCCCGAGAGCTGCTGGGAGAGCTGCAGGACGATGGCGATGAGGATGGGCTGGCGGTACATGGGGGAACGGAAGAGCTCCATGATGGTCACCTTCTTCTCCCTCATCATCTGCCTGCTCTCCTCCTTCATCTCCTGGAGGTCGCTGCTGACGTCCGTCGTGCCCCGCAGCTTCTTGAGGACTAAGGTGGGATGAGGAGGGGTCAGGGTGAGGACAGGAGCCTCCTGCCTGGTGGGGTGAGCTCGGGGACAAGGGGTCACTCACCACTCTTGGCTTTGTTCTCCTCGTTGCGGTTGATGAGGAGGAAGCGGGGGCTCTCGGGGGCAAAGGGCAGGATGATGCACTGCAGCAGGGCAGGCACGAAGATGAACCCCAGGAGCAGGGGCCAGAGGGATTCGTTTCCCATGATCAGGTCCAAACCAAAGACCTGAGGATGAGAGGGGTCGAGTCACCCTTGCCCAGCTCAGGTTGGACCCAACTCTGCAGCTCACGGGTGTTCTCCAGGCTTGGGCACCCATCAGAGGGACACAGACAGCTTCCAGGTGGCCAGGAGATGTCATACCACGATGCTGCCCACCCCCAACCTCCTCAGAGTCTCTGAGACCATCCCTCCAGCCCCAGCTCCACCCGTGCAGACCCGTGCTGCACTAACCCCCAGCAGATGGGGTGAACCACCCCCAGATGGTTCTCCAGCACTTACCTGTGCCACAAGGATGCCCAAGACAATGCCAAGCTGGTGGAAGGTCCCCAAGGCACCCCGCAGTGCAGTGGGTGACACTTCACCCACGTACATGGGCACGAAACCAGTGGTGAGGCCAGAGTAGAGGCCGATGATGAAGCGCCCCAGGATGAGCATCTCAAAGGACAAAGCCATCTTGGAGAAGCCCATGAGGACAGCAGCCAGGAAGGCAAGGATGTTGGACATCAGCATGGAGTTGCGCCTGGGGAGGGGAGGAAGGAGGGTGAGGGGAACCAAGGGTGTTGGAGGTGTTGAAGGAGTTATCAGGAGAACTCAAAAACATCCAACATTTGGCAAGAGGGAGGTGTCCCTGGGATGCTGGACCCCCCACCCAGGTCCCCCAGGGGGTCCCCCAGCCTGGGTGCTCACCGTCCAAAGCGATTGACAAAGAGCCCCACGGAGAAGGACCCCACCATGCCTCCAACTGAGAAGATGGCAACAGAGAGGGACCAGAGGGTGGTGAGGGTGGCAGGGGTGATGGGCTCCTCGTAGCGGTACAGCCAGGTACGGTTGTAGAAGTCCTCAATCACCTGCAGAAGAATGGGGGGAAAGGGGGGGGGGAAGAGAGAAANCCAGCTCCAACCCCAGGGAGGAAACCTGATGGGATTCGCCAGGGAAATGCAGCCAGACGGGTTCTGGGCTCACCCTGCCAGAGAGAGAGAGAGAGAGAGAGAGAGCACCTAGGTGGTGCCAAAACAGCCCCGTGGCGGTGGGGAGGTCACACTCCTCCCTGGGGCAGGGCAGGGAGGGAGGGAAAAGGGAGGGAGGAAGGGAAAAGGGAGGGAGGAAGGGAAAAGGAGGGAGGGATGTCTCACCCCCACGGGGCAGCAGAGATGGGGGAGGAAGGTGAGAGGGTCACCCAAGAGGCTGATGCCTTCTCACCACCCCCCCAGACACTCCCTGGAATCTAATAAGGAAGCTTTTTTTCAATGACTGTCTTGGTAGAACATCTCTTTTTTTACATACATTTCTTTATAAATGTATTTTTGAAGCCAAAAGCCTCAAGACAGTTATTTAAGGGTCACCCAGACCCAAAACAAAGAAGCCAAAGGGTCAGTAACAGCCCTGGCTGGAGGGAGGAGCAGAGGGAAGGTGCTGCTGGACATCAAGCAGCACCAGGACCTCACCACCCACACGTACTCATCTCCTGATGAGGTTTTTGGAGGCTTTTCTCCCTTTTTCTAGCAAAACAAGTAATTAATAATACATGGAGAACCCGGGACTGCTCAGGCTCTGGGTGGGGGTAAGCAGATCTCTGCACACACTCCACCAAACCTTGCAGGGCTCTGAATTCCTCCCACCTTTCTCCAAATCCTCCAGTTCTCCCCCCAAAGAATCCCAGAATCATCTAGGTTGGAAGGGACCTCAGAGATCATCAAGTCCAACCCCTGATCCACTCCCCCCATGGTTCCCATGGCACTCAGTGCCACATCCAGCCTCTTCCTAAAAACCTCCAGGGATGGAGAATCCACCCCCTCCCTGGGCAGCCCATTCCAATGCCTGATCACCCTCTCTGGAAAGAATTTTTTCCTAATATCCAACCTAAACCTTCCCCATGAAGCAGAAAAAGAAAAATCCAAGGGACAGTGGACACCCCAGCACTGGCTCTGCTTCAGCTTGTCCAAAAGTAACACCCAAACACCCCCCCCTGGCCCCCTGTCCTCCTGCAAAAAATGATGGATGGCAAAGCCACCCCGAGCTGGTTGTTGGAGATGAACAATCACAACTTTAAAGGGAGAGAAGCAAGGAAAAAAATAATTCCCTTTCCCCAAGGTTGGGTTTTTCTCCCTCTCACACCCTCATTTCCACAACCAGGGGAAGGAGGAGTCAGTCCTGCAACCCAGCCCTGAGCCCCCTGCACCCCAATCTCAGTCCTAACCCTGTGCCCTCATGCATCCCACTCCTGCACCCCAAGGCATCCCCATCCCACTCCTGCACCCCCATCCTGCATCCCAGCACATCCCAGTCCTGTATCCCAACCCCAAGGCATCCCTCCCCAGTCCTGCACAATTTATCCCAGTCCTGCACCCCAATGCATCCCCATTCCAACTCCAACACATCCCAATCCTACACCCCAGTGCATCCCAACTCTAATCCTACGTTTAAATTAATCCCAATGCATCCCAATCCTGCATCCTGGTGCACTCTCATCCTGCATCCCAACCTGAAACCCTTCACCCCAATTGCACCCCCACCCCAACCCTGCACCCTTGTGCACCCCTATCCTGCACCCCAATTCATTCTGGCACATCCTTGTCCTGCACCCTCACGTATCCTGCTGTTTCTCCATCTTGCACCCCAACACATCCCCAGTCCAAACCAACCCTGCACCCCCAGTTCCACCCCCCGGTTCTCCCCCTCCCACAAAAGTGGGATGAATCCCCGTGCCCAGAGCCCTGCCACCCAGGACAGAGCACCCCAAAGCCCTGACCCATCAGCTCTGCACCCCAAGGCTGGTGGGGGTGCTGGGGGGGGACTCATGCCCAGCCAGGACCCCTTGGGCTTCATCCCAAAGCACTCCAGGGAAACTGAGGCAACACCCAGGTCATGCTTTGCTGGGGGGCTGTAGGAACCCCCCGAGCTCAATCTGGAGGGCAGAGTGACCCAGAGCAGCAGCTCAGGGCCCAGGGGAGGATGGAGGAAAATCCTTCAGCTGCAAGGAAGATCCTGGGGATGCTGGGCTGGGAGGTCAAGCAGGAATTCTGGAGCACTGGGTCAGTTAGAAGGCAGCTCCTCACGTGCCTCCCACATCCCCCAGCTCCATGCTGCTTCTAACACTGCTCCCAGCACCTGTATCCAGAGCAGAACCAGCACCAGGATGGCTGGGTCCATCTTCAGGATATTAAAAATAACAGAGATGCTTCCAGCCCCTGGCTGAGTCCAATCCAGTTCCAGCAACTTGAGGTGGCTGAACACAACTGAGTGTGACCCCTCCAACAAATTCATGGCTCTTTATGCTCATTCCAGCTTGGATGGGGGTTGGGAAGTTTTTGTCCCGGGGTCTTCTCTCCCGCAAGGAGTTTTCTCAGGGCTCAAGGTGTGATTTTGCAGCTCACTGGCTGGTAATAGGATTAATAATCCTGCCTCCCTGGTTTTAATTACATGGGATGGAGCCCCAGAAGCTGGGGGGGTGCCTGGGGACGGGCTCTGCTGGACCCTGCTCTGCTCTGCCCTCCCACACTGCACCCCGACAGCAGAGCCTTACCCAGGGCACACAGCAAACACCAGGTGGGATTTCCAAACCAACGTTCCCTAAACCTTGTAACACCTCAGAAAGCCAGGAAATTTGAGGAAACTCAAGTTTTTCAGGGCTCCCGTGAATCCACCATTGGCTGGAAGGCTGTGGCACTGCACTAGGGGAAGGAGCAAACACCTCCTGCTCTCTGTCCCATCCTGGGTTCCCCGCCCCATATGACTCAAACCCCAATGAACTCCCAGACCTTTTGCTAAAATCCAAGGTTAAAAGTTACACCAGCCCCACCCAGGGAGCATCCTGCAGGATTCTTCCTGTCGAAAAAAAACAAAAAACAACCAAAATGCTAAGCAAGGAAAAAAAACTAATTCTCCTGGGAAGGGAAGAACTAACTCCCCCCTTAACCAAATCCCATTACAGGCAGTAAGCAGCCTAGTGGGATGTTCTATTTTAGCCAGGCTGGCAGGGGATGTGTGTTTGTTTTCAAGCGTGTTGGGGGGGGGGTGTGTGTTGGAATTCTGCAGCAGGGAGGGTGCTGGGCACATGCTCACCTTCTGTGGGGCATTGATGACACCAGTGTTGTAGCCAAACTGCAAGGAGCCCAGGACTGCCCCTCCCACAGCGAGCATCAGGCGAGCCGTCATCTGCGGGGGAAAGGAGAAAAAGGGTGAAATTTGGGGGGTACACCCAACTCCTGCATCAGAGAGGCCCCCCCAGGGAGCTGCAAGAGGAGGAGGGATGCTCGGAAGGGTTGTGAGTGTAAATCTGGGGCATGAAGGAGAACACTTGCTTTTTTTCATGGCATCCCCGTGGGCTAGGGGAAAAAAAATAATGATAATAAATTTAGAAAAAACACTGGTTGGGGCTTAAAAAAATACTGTTTGGGGCTTCCAGGAATTTTTTGCCTCTGGACTGGGGAGAGAGGTTTTATCTGGGCTCGCAGGGTCCTCTCAGAGAGCTCCACGTGACAGCCAGGCAGCAGGCCAGCACAAGATGCTTTTGGGGACACCCTGGTGACAGCGTCGGGCGGCCCAGCCAGGGCGAGGATGCCCCAGACAGCTCCTGCTAACGAAGTTTTTACACGGGAGCCTAATTAACAGTCACGAAGCAAAACCCCCGACTATTTGGCAACCCCTTCACCCTCCTCCTCTTCCTCCTGCTTAAGCCAGAGCCACAATCAGAGCCTTGTTTGGGAGCAAGGTCAGGGCAGGCCAGCGCTCGGGCCACCTTCGTTAACGGCCCAATTATCCCAGGCAGGAGATTTTCCCAGCACTCAGCTCCCAGAACCAGGATCCGACATTCCCACTTAATCAGCTTTGGGATGAGCCACGTGAAATTTGTAAGCCCCTTAGTTTGGGGGGGGTGAGGGGAGAAAGGGTCGGAGCCTCCCCAGTTATCCCAGGTACAGGAGCATCACCCTGACACAGGGATGCTCTCCTGGCACCTTGGATCCATATTCCCAAGGGATTGGTGCTGGCCAGACACCACCTAAATGCAACCCCTCCACCAGTGATGGCAGAGCAAACATGTCCCAAAAAAAGGGATATTTTCTCATTTAAGAAGTGTTTTCTTATGGTTTTTTAAACAAATGTAAATAAATGCTGCTCGCTGACCTCACCTCTCCAGCCAACCTGCCTCCCCCCCGTTAAAAGTTTGCAGGGAAAAAGCAGCAGGGAATAAAGCCAGCCTGTTAATGAAGCTCATTAATTAGGCTTGGCCCCAACACAACTACTCAGGGAGGTTTTGGCACTCGGTTTTGTTCAGTGTTTCTGAATAAACCCACCCCGAGAAGAAAAACGCGCCACTTGGGAGGGCAAAAACAGGCTGGGAAGTGGCTGACATCCCGGAAAAACAAGGAAAAAACCTCCCAAAAATCTAAAATCCTGACTCCAGCCTCACCCACCACCCCGCTGCTCTGCAAAGCTGGGATGGGCAAGCACCAGGAATGCCAAAAGCAACCTGTGCTTGAGTGAAAGTTGTCAAAAATCGGGGGGGTTTTGGGTGTATTTCAGAAATGTTTTTATTTTGGAGGGTTTAGGGGGGGTTGGGTGATTTATCCTTTTATTTTTTGGGGGGGAAGGGGTGATCCCCAACTTTTTTGGGTAGCAGTTCTCCCTCTGGGCCAGCCCAGGAGGCTGACGGGCGATCCCCCAGGGAGGGCAGGGTGAGTCAGAGGCACAGGGATGGGGATGCATCACACCGGGATGAACTTTGCTCCAGGAAGGTGGCAGGTAGCAACACCTCTTCATTCCAACACCAGCCACTGCCCCACACAGAATTAACCAATAAAATTAATTCTATGAAAAAAAATAAATAAAAAAAATAAAAAACAAAAAAATAATTAAAAAACCCCAGCACACAAAAACACAAAGTTGTCTTTTTGAACTTCTAGGAAAAAAAAAAAAAAAAAAAAAAATTTAAAAATTTAACTTCTAGCCAAAACCAAGCAAACCTCAACTTGTATTTTTAACCTCTAGCAAAACCCTCTGTACATTTATAACGTTCAGAGAAAGATGAGATTTTCCTGCTCCAAGAGGCAGAGTTTTCATGCAGGCTGCTGAGATTTTTGGGAGGCTCAGCCCGGGGCAGGGTCACTGTGAGTCAGCTCCTCCCGATCCCTTCGGGCTTCCCAGCTCCAAACAGGCTGCCCGGCCCGATCCAGCAGCCTTTCGGCTTGAACCTCGCCATTAAAGGAGAGGCTCAAGATGGCGAGTTAGGAGGGGGTGGGAAAAAAAAAGAAAAAAAAAAAAAAAAAAAAAAAACAACCCAACATACTTCCCCGTCTTGCTTTTGGTCAATAAACTTCTTTACAGCCTGGAGATACCCAACACTCCTGTTTTTCCCCCCTCCCACTACCAACTCCTCTCTGCCCTACAGGAAGGTGAGCACAGGGCTTGTAATTTTAATATCTTTGTGTTGCTTTTTTTTGCTGCTTCCTGCTTCCCTCAGCACTTGAACACGGAAGCCGGGACACTCGGAGGAAACATCATCCCATGGGGTGACAGCAGACCCTCCCAAACCCACAGCCAGCTCCGGCTTTTTCCAAGTCTTTTTTTTTTTTTCCTTCAGCACAGAAAGATTTTGGGATGCCAATGAAACAAGGAAGTAAATAATCCTTAAAAATAAAAAAATTAGAATTTTTTTTTTTTTTTAGAAGTGTCCCAGGAGGGAATTTCAGGAAAATCCACATTTAAAGAGCCAACAAAAAAACAAACCACGAGGTTTTATTGCAAAGCATCCCACTCGGGAATGGCTGGAGGGAGGGGGTTGCAGCCTGGCAGCATCCCACACGCTTCAGGATCCCCAGGATCTGGGCACTGCCCGGGACACCGGGGCTGCAGGCTGGCTCCCAGCCCAGCAAAACCTTCCGCACCCACCGAGGGCCGCGTAAAACCTGCGCCCAAAACCCCGGCATGTGCCGCGGTACCGGAACCGGGCAGAGTTCTGCAGGCGAAGGGCAGAATCAGGGGGGGNGTGTGTAAATGTGTGTGAGTGTGTGTGTGTGAGAGAGTGTGAGTGTGTGTGTGAGTGTGTAAATGTGTGTGTGAGAGTGTGAGTGTGAGTGTGTAAACGTCTACAGGTGTGAGTGTGTGTACATGTGTGTGTGTAAGTGTGTGTGTGAGTGTGAGAGTGTAAATGTGTGTGTGTGTGTGAGAGAGAGTGTGAGTGTGTGTGTGTGTGAGTGTGTAAATGTGTGTACAGGTGTGAGTGTGTGTGTGAGTGTGTGTGTGAGAGTGTGAGAGTGTAAATGTGTGTGTGAGTGTGTGAGTGTGAGTGTGTAAATGTGTACAGGTGTGAGTGTGTGTACATGTGTGTGTGTAAGTGTGTGTGTGTGAGAGAGAGTGTAAATGTGTGTGAGTGCGTGTGTAAGTGTGTGTGTACAGGTGTGGGTAAGTAAGTGTGAGTGTGTGTGTGTAAGTGTGTGAGAGTGTGTGAGTGTGTGTACAGGTGTGCATGTGACTGTAAGTGTGAGTGTGTACAGGTGTGAGTGTGTGAGTGTGTGTGAGTGTGTACATATGTGAGTGTGTGTACATGTGTGCGTGTGTTAAGGTGGGAGTGGGAGTGTGTACATGTGCGTGTGCATTCAGCTGTGTGTGTGTGAGTGTGTGTACAGGTGTGAGTGTACATGTGTGTATTCAGGTGTGTGAGTGTGTGTATGAGTGTGTACATGTGTGAGTGTGTACAGGTGTGTGTACATGTGTGTGAGTGTACATTTGTACATGTGTGTACAGGTGTGTTACTCTGTGTGTACATGTGTGTGTGTGTTCACATGTGTGTGTGAGTGTGTGTACAGGTGTGAGTGTATGTGTGTGTACATGTGTGCACACGTATGTACATGTGTGTGAATGCCACTTGTACACGTGTGTACATGTGAGTGTACATGTGTGAGTGCACGTTTGTGCATGTGTGTGTGTGTGTGTGTGTGTACATGTGAGAACATGTGTGAGTGCAGGTGTGTGCACATGTGTACGTGTGAGTGTACATGTGTGTACGTGTGCATTGCACGTGTGTGTGTGTACATCTGGGTGTGCTCGCATGTCTGTGTGTGTGTGTGAGTGTGAACGTGTGCTGGTACATGTGTGTGCACGTGCACAGAGCTGTGTGTCTCTGCACACCTGTGTCTGGGCTTGCACGTGTGAGTGTGCACCCCCGTGTGCTTGTACCTGTGTGCACACGTGTGCAATTCTCCCAAAGTCACGAGTGTCTGTTTGCCCCGTGGGTTTGTGTGTGAGTGTGCGAGTGTGTGCACACCTCTGCACGTGTGTGCTCGTGTTTGTGCCTGTGCTCACCCACACACCTGCACGCCTCTTGCACACCTGTGCACCACTGCGGCCCACGCCCACCCCTCGTGCAACCCCCTGGGCACGGAGCAGCCCCCAGCCCTGCTGCAATATCCCTGTCCTGGTGCAAAGCCTTGCACGTGGCGTGGTGCACACCCCTGCAGACGGTGCAACCCCCTGCACCACGTGCAACACCCACCCCGTGGTGCAAAACNGGGTTCAGGTGTGAGTGTGAGTGAGTGTGAATGAGTGTGTAAATGTGTGCGTGTGAGTGTGAGAGTGTAAATGTGTGTGTGAGTGAGAGTGAGTGTGTGTGTGTGTTCAGGTGTGAGTGTGAGTGAGTGTGAATGAGTGTGTAAATGTGTGTGTGTGAGTGTGTGAGTGTGTTCAGGTGTGAGTGTGAATGAGTGTGTAAATATGTGAGTGTGAGTGTGTAAACGTGTACAGGTGTGAGTGTGTGTAAGTGTGTGTGTGAGTGTGAGAGTGTAAATGTGTGTGAGTGTGTGTGTAAGTGTGTACAGGTGTGAGTGTGTGAGTGTGTAAGTGTATGTGTGTAAATGTGTGTGTGTGAGTGTGTGTGTGAGTGTGTAAATGTGTGTGTGTGAGAGAGAGAGTGTGAGTGTGTACAGGTGTGTGTGAGTGTGTAAATGTGTACAGGCATGAGTGTGTGTACATGTGTGTGTGAGTGTGTGTGAGAGAGAGTGTGAGTGAGTGTGTAAATGTGTGTGAGTGTGTGTACATGTGTGTGTGTGAGTGTGTAAGTGTGTGTACAGGTGTGTGTGAGTGTGTGAGTGTAAGTGTGTAAGTGTGAGTCTGCGTACAGGTGTGAGTGTGTGAGTATGAGTGTAAGTGTGAGTGTATGTGTGTGTAAGTGTACAGGTGTGTGTGAGTGTGTACAGGTATGAGTGTGTAAGTGTGAATGAGTGTGAGTGTGTAATTGTGAGTGTGTGTGAGTGTGTGTGTGTTCAGGTGTGAGTGAGTGTGTGTATGAGTGTGTACATGTGTGTGTGTACAGGTGTGTGTCCATGTGTATGAGTGTACGTTTGTACATGTGTGTACAGGTGTGTGTGTGAAAGTGTGTAAGTGTGTGTGTGTGTACATGTGTGAGTATGTAAGTGTGTGTGTACAGGAGTGAGTGTATGTGTGTGTACATGTGTGTGAATGCCGCCTGTACACGTGTGTACATGTCAGTGTACGTGTGTACATGTGTGTGCCTGTCTGTGTACACGTGTGTGTGGGTGTACATGTATGAGTGCACGTTTGTGCGTGTGTGTGAGTGTGTGTGTGTGTACACGTGAGAACATGTGTGAGTGCAGGTGTGTGCACATGTGTACGTGTGAGTGTACCTGTGTGTGTACGTGTGCAATGCACGTGTGTTTGTGTGCATCTGGGTGTGCTCCTGTGTCTGCATGTGTGTGTGTGAGTGTGAACGTGTGCTGGTACATGTGTGTGCACGTGCACAGAGCTGTGTGTGTCTGCACACCTGTGTCTGGGCTTGCACGTGTGAGTGTGCACCCCCGTGTGCTTGTACCTGTGTGCACACGTGTGCAATTCTCCCAAAGTCACGAGTGTCTGTTTGCCCCGTGGGTCTGTGTGTGAGTGTGCAAGTGTGTGCACACCTCTGCACGTGTGTGCTTGTGTTTGTGCCTGTGCTCACCCACACACCTGCACGCCTCTTGCACACCTGTGCACCACTGCGGCCCACGCCCACCCCTCGTGCAACCCCCAGCCCTGCTGCAGTATCCCTGTCCTGGTGCAAAGCCTTGCACGTGGCGTGGTGCACACCCCTGCAGACGGTGCAACCCCCTGCACCACGTGCAACACCCACCCCGTGGTGCAAAACCCCAAGTGTGCTGCAACAGCACCTGCCCAGGCCCCGTGCAAAACCCCCTGCACGTGGTGCAAAGCCTCGTGCCCCGTGCAAAGCTCCAGATGTGCTGCAACACCAACAACACCAACAACACCAACAACACCCCACAAGAGTCGTGGTGCACGACCCCAAGCACGGTGCAACAACCTGGACCTGGTGCAAGGCCCTGCAGGCAGTGCAACCCCCCGCCCATCGTGCAAAACCCCCTCTGGGGGGCACAACGCTGCACAGGGCGTGAAATCCTGCTCCTCGTGCAACAGCCCAGCCCTGGTGCAACCCCTTGCACCTGGTGCAATACCCCGCACGTGGTGCAAAACGCTGCACATAGTGTGAAATCCTGCTCCTCGTGCAACAGCCCCGGTGTGCTGGGATCCCTCACACCTGGTGCCATATCCCACGCGTCGTGCAAAACCCTGTGTGTGGTGCAAAATCCTGCTCCTCGTGAGACATCCCGGCCCTGGTGCAACATCCCAGGCCTGGTGCAATATCCCACGCGTCGTGCAAAACCCCATCTGTGGTGCAAAACGCTGCAGACAGTGCAAGATCCCGCTCCTGGTGCAACATCCCGGCCCTGGTGCAACACCCGCACCCGGAGCAAAGCCCCTGCCGGCAGCGCTGCCCTCCCCAGGGGGTGACAAACCCCACACGAGGCGCCGACCCCTGCCCGGGGCGAGGGACCCCACAAAGGCTGCAACAAACCCCACGGCTGCTGCAAACCCCAAAACCCGTGNGGCTCAGGGAGTCAAGTGGTGGGGGAGGAGGATGGAGGCCACGGGGATGGGCTCAGCCTCTTCCCTGGAGTTGTGGTGGAGGTTGGAGATGCCAGGGATGGGCTCAGGGTGGAGGTTGGAGATCCCAGGGATGGGCTCAGGGATTCACTTTTTACTGGGAAGGCCAGAGGCCACGGGGATGGGCTCGGGGATTCAGGTTGGTCAAGAGCAGAGGTGTGGGGATAGGGTCATCCTCCTCATCCTCCTCATCCTCCTCCTCCCTCCACACCTCCGGGCTCTGCCTCTCCACCTCCCACCCCCCAGGCTCCGGCAGGATTTGTGCCAAAAACCGTAATTCCCAATAGTCAGGGAAACCCCCTCCTTCCTCCCCCTCCCCTGTGCTGCCAGCTTGTCCCCCAGCCAGGTCGTGGTCTGGTGCCATCTCCATCCATCTCTGTCCTCACCCTCGGGGACACAGGGGACAAGGGCACGCTGGTGGCACGCGGGGTTTGGGGGTGTTTTTTGGGAAGTGTCTCCTACATTTTGTGGAAAGCCCAGGCTGGGATTGCCTGCCCAGGGGGAATAAATCAGTGTCAGCCGTGGCACAAGGCTTTGGCTTTGCGGGGCTGATGCCAGCAGCATCTCCACAGCCAAAAATCACAGATTATCCCTAAAAGAAATTTTTTTAGGGGATAAGTCAAGGGAAAAGTTGATCCCTTGACTTCCAACACTGACCATCCCCGGGACAGAGTCACCCCCTCCCCTTAACCCAGGTAAAAATCCAGGCAAAAAAAACCCTCCAAAATGGAATTTTTGGACATTCCACCATCCCAACTCCTCTCCATTCCCCCACCCAAAAAATAAAATCCTGGAAAACAAACCCTACCAGTGCTTGGAATTCCAGGTCCTGATTGCACAACCCCCCAGTCCCTGAGCAGCTGGAAGCAGCTGTCAACATCTGCTTTTTGGCAAATCGGGACAAACCACGTTGGATTTTTCCTTCCATGAAGCTCTTTGAAGGTGCAGGATGAGACAGGATGGAGCATGGCAGAGGCTGAAGGTGGAAAACATCAGCCCAAGGGATGAAATTTGGGGCAAAGTCCCCCAGGAAATTGGGATTTGTAACGAAATGAGGTCGGGCGATGCCACGGGATGCTCCTCATGGATCCCAGCCTTTGGGCTTGAGCTTGCCATGGGGATTTTATGGGATTTTTGGATCCAGGGGGTGGTCCTGCTGCATCCCAGCCCCACTCGGTGCAGCGTGAGGGACACGGGGAAGCATCACCCTCACTCTCAGGGACACCAAAGCATTTCTACACCCGTTGGGTTTGGGTTTTCCGTCAGAACCTCCACGTTTCACTCCTGAGCTTTAAACCAGGATGAGATGGACCCTTCCCCCTGTTATCCAGGATTAAAATGCATCAACCCTTCCAGCCCTTGGGTTAAAGACTCCTCCGCAGCCAAGAAGTGAGGAGAATAACCCCAAAAAATGCAATCATTGTCATTTCATTTATTCCAATTTAATCCCAAAGTTTTCCAGGCTTGCCAGCCACGTTCTAGCACTCGTCTGGGCTGGGCCGGGTGGTTTTTCACCTTTTAAAGACAGAAAATATTGGGAAATGGAGGGAATTTTGGCTTTCTCCGTGCCAAGAGGAGAATTCTCCCTTCATCCCGGGTGGATTTTGTATTGCACCATTTTCTTTTGCATTTTTTAGGGCAATTTGATGCATATGGAAACACGGGGAGAAAAAGAGGCCGGGGCTAAAAATAAACTGGGTGAGTCATGGAGCAGCACTGGGAGGTGTCCCAGAGACAAAAACCATGGGAAGGGGCGGGGGAAAAAATCCATTTTCCCTTCGGCTTCGCACGTTCACGCAGGCAGATTCCTCTTCCTCCTCCACAAAAAAAGGGGAGAGATAAATATACACACAAAGGTATGGATATAAACACACCTATACATATATAATCCTCCTTTCCCCTGCCCTAAGTGCTCCGTGGGCTTCCCAAATAAACCTCACACATCCAAAATTGCCCAAAAAGGGGATTTTTTCCCCCATTACTTCCATTATTACCCCATTTTTTTCAATTATTCCCCCAACATGAAGAGGATATATTTCCCTTTTGCCAGTTTTCTTCCCTTCAGAAGCTGTTTCTGGAGCCAAAGGAGAGCTGCTGTTCACAAAATTAATTAATCATACATGATAACAAGTGGGTAATGGCCCCTCCTGTGTTTAAATTTGCAAGGAGGAGCTTTTTTTTCCTTTAATTTTTCATTAATTTGGTTATTTTTGCAATCCCATTCTCGTGCCGCAGGCAACACTAGGGGGGAGGTCTGGGGGGGTCAGAGATTTTTTGGGGGGGTTCAACCTTTGGGCTATCCTCCATTTGGGGAGAAAAAGGGTGGAATGAGGCCCTTTGAGCCTGTTGGCTGCCACGGGGCTGTGTGGGTGACGTGTCCCCAAGGCCACTGACCTTGGTGGCGGCTGAAGGTCACGGTGATAAGGGGTGTGCAAGCAAGAAGCACGGCCAGGGGACACCCCCCCCTCAAAAACTGCTGTCAGCAAAAAAAAAAACCTATCACCCCACAACAGGCATCCCCTTTGGCATCACCATCCCCCTGGGAACCCGCCCGGAATTGCTCCGGATTTCGGAATTCTCCACATTTTGGGGGGATTCTGCCCGATCCTGAGCATCCCGCAGCTCCCAGAGAAATTGTGGATTTGCCACCAGGGTGTTGGCTCTCGTTGCAGACAGATCTTGTTCTGCTTGTCCTGTGTTCCCTGCTGGGCTTGGCAAAGCTGAAAAAAAAAAAAAAAAAACCCAGATTTTTCACCCAAAACAACTTAATCTTGATGATTTAGGGCATCCAGAGAGCCACTGGGGAGGGAACATCCCCAGCAACATCCCCAGAACGTGGCCGACTTGAGAGGAGCTTGGAGAAGGGGCTGGAAGAGGATTTTTGGGGTGGTTTTCAGAGGTTTTGGGAATGGGGGGGTTGCATAAATGCTGTTTTAGAGGCTGGGAGCAATATCCAAGCTGAGGGTGGGCTGGAGGGGTCTGCTGGGGGGATGCAGGGCAAGATGCTCCCCAGGGGAGGAAAATCCAAAGCTCTCTGGGGACTCTCCATGGCCCGCCAGTCCATTTGTAATTAATTCATTTAATTAATAATTTTTTTCCACCTCTACACAAGGCTGGAGCTGGGCAGGTTTTTTCCCCCAGACCCACAGGGAGCAGGTTGGATGCTGGGCAGGGGCAGCATTGGCACCCCAAGCTCTGAAACAGCAGCAAGGGGAAGAAAAATAAATGTAAAAA
Organism: Florisuga fusca; assembly: GCA_038090715.1. Taxonomy (NCBI): domain Eukaryota; kingdom Metazoa; phylum Chordata; class Aves; order Apodiformes; family Trochilidae; genus Florisuga; species Florisuga fusca. Next base: position 6,371,025 of record JAAWXA010000039.1, read on the forward strand.
GCTTAAAAATCCTGATATCTTACAATAAAAATCTCTCCAGCTACAGGCAAAACAGGCTTTGCCCCCCCATCCCCTCACTGGACTGGGAAGTGCCCAGTTTCTGGACTGGGAATAGGTTGGAGCAAGTTCTTCTCAGCAATTACCACCCGCAGGAAGAAGGATTAATCCCCATTACCTCATTAACTTGCTGAATAATAATTAGTCAGGTATTTCTTTGGTCTTCAGTCATACAAACTCTTTTGCAGGGGCATGTTCCAGAGCTGGGCCCATACATCAAATGTTTTTCTGCAAACTCAGAAGCAAAAAACCCCAAAACCCCAAATCCTCACCCTTACCTTGGGGTGGCAAACAGCACCCCCTGCCCCAAGCCCCTTCTGCAGGGCCAGGCTGGGGGAGTCGGGGTCATTGTCCCCCCCAGGGGAGTGAAATTTTATTTTTGGAGGGTCATCTCTCTCTCTGGATGATGCAATTTGATTTTGGGGTGATGATCATCCTCTCAAGATGATGCAATTTGGTTGTTGGGGACTATTATGCTCCCAGGATAACTCAAATTGATTTTTCTTTTTTTTTTGGGGGGGGGGTGTCCTATTTCTCCCAAATTAACTCAGTTGATTTTTTGTGGACCATTGTCCCCTCAGGATGATGAGATTTGATGTTTTGGGGGGCCATCATCCCCTGGGGACAAGGGGATTTGAATTTTGTGGGGTCCTTATCTTCCCAGGACAATGCAATTTGATTTTTTTTGACACCATTATCCTCTCAGGATGATGCAATTTGATTTTTTGGCAGGACCATCATCCTCCCAGGACATTTCATTTCATTTTTCAGGAGTCAGCATCCCCTAAGGATGACACAACTTGATTTTCTCTGGGTCCTCATCCTCCCAGGATGATGCAATTTGATTTTTTGGGGGTGCTCCCAGCATCCATCCCCCTCACCAAGACTCACCCGCCCTCTCTATAACCCCGTGCCCCAAAACTGATGACTCAGCAGCTCCCAAAAATCCAGGAGATGGATTGCAAAACTTTTAACTTGACCTGTTCTTTGCCAAGTCAGAGAGGATGAAAAGCCCTGCAGCTGGCTCACCTCCAAAACAAAATTTATCTCCCTAGCTTTGGGATTTATGCAAATACTCCTTCTGGATTATAAATAATGAAGGATAAAAAGATTGGAGATAAATTATTGGTGGTATTATTATTATTATTATTATTATTTATTATTAAGCTGCATCAGTTTGGGAGAGGTGAAGAGTCAGCAGACTCCTGCCCTGAACGTCGAAGGGGGAGATAAAGCTGAGCTTCCAAGCCCTTTTTTTAGGGATTTGGGGATATTTTTCCAGTTTTGGGAGGGGATGTGAAGCTGTTGGGTCAAACAGATGGAAAATAGCCCCCCAGCCCCCCCTTTGGTTGATTTTCTTGCAGCGCCGGTGCAGCGGCCCCTCGGCTCTCCCAATTAAAAGAATTAAAGAAAGGAAATGGGGAAGGCTGCACCTCCTGGAGAGTCATTAAAGCCTGAGATTTTAATGAGTGGCTGATTAAACACAAAAGCAGAAGGAAAGGGAAATTCTCTGCTCATTAGAAGGGGACGGAGGCGGCGGAGCGGGGGGCTTGGACCCCCCAAAACGTGGGATGATGTCCGGGGTCTTGCTGCAGGGCAGGGGAATCGATGCCGTTTGCCATTAAATCTCCACCTGTGGGGAAGGTTTCCCAGCTGGATCGGGCTGGAGGGGATGTCAAGAAGCTTTTTGTACCTTATCTGGGCAGTTTGCAAGGTTTAATGCTTTGAAACCCCATTTTGAGGCTCCGATGGAACTTGAAAGTCCCCGAGGGCCAAACCGGCTCCAGTATCTTCCAGGCTGGATTTTCCTTCCCCATTCCCAGGGGCTGTAAATGTGATGGGATCAGCTCAAAGCCCCAGAGGTTGGCTGAAGGGCTGCGAGGGTCTGACCCCCTGCTCCCAGGCTGGGGTCACCCCCATCCCCAAACCCCTCCTTGGGCACCTGCAGAAGTGGCTCTTGCCCTGTTTGTGGCTCCATGAAATCCCATGAAATCTGATGAAATCCCATGCAATCATCCCATGCAATTCCATACAATCCCATGCAAGCCTATGCAACCATCCCATGCAGTCCTGGACAATCCCATGCAATTCCATGCAGTTCCCATGCAATCCCATGCAACCATCCAATGCAGCACCATTAAAGACCAGGCAATTATCCCATGCAATTCCCACGTGATCATTCCATGCAATCCCCATGCAATCCCATCCTATTCCCATGTAATCCCCATGCAATCCCATCCTATTCCCATGCAATCCCCTGCAATTCTTTACAATCCCCTGCAACCCCATCCCAATTCCCAGGCAATCCCATGAACTCCATCCCCCCCCTGCAATCCCATGTGAACCCCACGCAATCCCCCCTTGCATTCCCATGCATTCCCTGGGCAATCCCAAAACCAGGACCCCGGGGGCACCATCTCTGCCTCATCCTTCAGGCAGGGTGTGATGGAGCCCCCGGCACCGGTTTTGTTGGGGGTTTTGTTGGGTTGGTTTTTTTTGTGTTGGGTTTTTTTGTGTTTTTTTTTTCCAGCCCCAAATTCCTGGCATAGAAGCCGAGAGAGATAGGAAAGTGTTGGAGAAGCAAGTGCTTCCCAGCACGTCCCAGCATGCCGGGGAACCGGCCCAGCTGCAGGGATGCTGCTGGGATTGGGGGGTGCTTGGAGCATCCTTAAAAACAGGGGGTCCAAAAAAAATCCCCCCCCACCCCCACTGGGCATCTCAACCCCCAGTTTTTTGGGGGGTTTGAGCCAATCCCAGAGCTCTGGGATGGGGAGTGATGCCAGTTGGATGGATCCAAATTTTGGGGGTGTCACAGCCAGGTCATGGCAGGGATCCTGCCGGGGCTTGCTGGGTTCCCACGCAGCTGCTTTCATCCCTCCCTTCATTTTTAGCCTCCCCAAATTCTTGTGGCTTTGGAATTTACCCCCTGCACACCCCCGCCCTGCAGCCCGGGTTTATTTTTACCTCCTCTCCCCACCCTCCCAGCTCATCGGGGGTGTTGGGGTTTTAAGATTTTGATACCCCACAGGGACCCCCCAAAAAAAACAAGCAAAGGAGAGAGAAAAAAAAACAAAAACCAAAAATCCTGCTTCCAAAATGTGAGGTCAAACCCTGGCAGCCCCCACCCAAACCTGATCCCTCCTGGAGCTGCCAGGACTTGTCCTCCTGCCCGGCCATGGGAGCCCCAAAATTTTTTTGGGGGGTCAGGCTGAGGCTTGTTGCCTCCTGTTGCAATCCTGGGGACCCACTGCTGGCTGGGGGGGTGAGGAACATCTGTGGGGTGAAGGACAGCTGTGGGGTGAGCACGAGCAGGTAATCTGGAGCAGGAGCCCCTCGGAGAGGGGACAAGGGACAGGGGAGAGGGGAGAGGTCGCTATGGGGTGGGGCTGGGTGGGAGGTGACCCCCTGACACAGGAGCAGGAGGGCAGGGGCAGGGGGTGGTGCTGCTGACTCCCTTCTCTTCTGCTCCTTTGCACGCTTCTTGCACACTCAGCCCACGTGCACCCTCTGCACGCCACCCTGGTGTGCTCACTCCCTTTGCAAGCCTGATCACCTTGCACACTCACCCCCTTGCTCCATTGCCCAGCTCCCCCCTTGCACGATTTGCACACCTGCTCCCTTGCAAGCTCGTGCCCTTGCACACTCACTCCCCTCGCATGCTTTGAATGCTGCTCCCTTACGTGCTTTACACACTTGTGCCCTTTGCACACTGGTTCCCTTTGCACACTTGTTTCTTTGCAGCTTGCCCCCGTTGCACACCTCTTTCACACTCACTTTCCAAGCTCATTCCCCTTGCACACTTCCTTCCATTCCACACTCACCCCCTTCTCTGCTTGCTCCCACCCCGTGCTCACTCCCCTTACACTCACTCTCCTTGCACACTCACTTTGCACCTGTTCTTCCCTTCTCTGCTTCCCCCCTTGCACACTCAGCCCATGTGCACCCTTTGCACACTCCCCTTGCGTGCTCACTCCCATTGCAAGCCTGATCCTCTTGCACACTTGCTCCCACTCCATGCTCACTCCCCTTACACACTCGCCCCCCTTGCCCACTTGCTCGCCGTGCACACTCACTCCCCTTGCACACTCACCCCAATTGCACTCTTTGTACATTCCCCTTGCACACTCATTCCACTTGCACACTCTCTTTGCACACTCACTCTCCTTGCACACTCACCCCACCTGCACCCTTTGTACGTTCCCCTTGCACACTCACTCCCTTTGCACACTCATTCCCGTTGCACACTCATTCCTTTGCACACTCATTCCCTTGCACACTCACTCCTTTCAACCCCCCGAGCCTGGACCAACCCGGGGATGTACAAATCCCCCTTTTCCCGCTCACTCCTCCCCCCGTCCCCCCAGTTCTGGGTGCTGGGGGTGGGTGCAGGTGTCCCCCCCCCGCTGGCTCCCCCTCCCCTTTCTGGGGGCCCCTCTCCCCCTTTCCCATGCCCCCCCGGGGGTATTTGCCTTGCCCCCCGCCGCGTCTCCTTTTCTCTCCCTTCCCTTCCCCTGCCCAAGGTTTCCTCCCAGCTTCCCGGCCCGCCTGTTTATTCCCTTTCCCGCTCCCAAATCCCGGATTTCTTTGTTCACCCGACGGTAATTTTCCATCCCGGCACCGAATGGGACGCGGGGCCGCAAATCCCGGCACCGCCGGGCTGAAAAATGTGCGGGGGGGGGGAAGGTGAGAAAAAAAACCCCAACTTTTAGGACTTTGGAAGGCACAAAATGCTCCTTTGGTTTCCCACTGAATCCTTAAAGGTCATTCCCTAAAGGGTTGGGAAAAACATTGGAGAGAAAGAAGCAAAAAGAAGAAGAAAAAATTAATGCAATTCTGCACGGAAGATTTTGTCCCAAATATGAATTTTTCCCCCAAAGCTTTGGAAAAACCTTCGTTTGGCATCCATAGAAAATGAACTCACATCTGGAGCTGGGATTTGGGATGCCCAGGAACATCTGGGAGAGTTTTATTCCTGGTATAAGACTGAAATTCTTAGGGGGGGATTGAAACGTAGGAAGGAAAAGCTGAGGATGGGGGTTTGGGATGAGCTGGTACCCACCAGGATGCAGGGGCTGAGCTGGGGAGAAGTGTCTGGAGAGAAAATTCCCGATGGATTTTATATAAATATCCATGAAACAAATACCCCAAGTAAACACATAAATATAGGGAGGTGTTCAGGGTCTTTCTTGCACTAGAAAGCTGCAAAATTCCTTTTCTGTAGAGATACAAAGGGGATTTGGGGGTCTTTTTTGTTAAAAAAACCCAAAAAATTATAAGTATAAATATATATATTTATACAAATTTATAAATATGGTATTTATAAATTTGTTTTTTGTTTTTTTTTTTCATTGGAAGCCACAAAATAAACACATAAATACATACCTGGGGGCCCGGGGTGTTTCTTGCAGGACAAAGCTGCAAAGTTTTATATAAAAATATATATATGGATTAATTTTTTAAGTCATTCTTGTACCAAAAAGCTGTGAAGTTTGATAGAAAATAGATACATGGAGGTTTGTTGTTTTTTTTTCCACTGGGAAGCTGCAAAATTCTATTTAAATATATACAGAGGTGTGGGGGGCTGGTTTTTGTGTTGGAAAGGTGGGAAATGGGATATAGGGGTATAAAATTCTCTCTGTACGTGTAAGAAAGATGTTGTAGAAGTGGAATAGTGAGATATTGAGAGAATTCTATGCAATAAAATGTGTGATCTGACAAGAAGTTGGTAAGAGAGTGTCATATATGATGATATATAATAATAATATTAGAACATGATGCAATATAATAATAGAATAGAACAGGATATAGTAGAATAGAACAGAATTTATAGAATTTATAGGATTGATAAATTGATCTATAACATAATTTATATGATATGATGTAATATAAAATATAACAAATATATAATAAGTATAACATAACATGGAATAACATAACTCATATATAGAATATATAATATATATCCTATAAAACAACCAATTTAATCAATCTAATGAATAAAATACAGAATATTCTGAGCAGCATCCTGCTCATCCCCAGGAAAGGCCTTTCCCAACCGCCTTTAATCCACGCTGGAATTTTTTCCCTGGTATTAACATTTTTCAGATATTATTCTCCTCCGTCACCTGACGGCCGGGGATTTGGGAAGGGGGGGGGGATGGAGTTTAGTTTTTTGCTTTTTGTTTTAATGCCTTTTTCTTGGGGGGTTTTTTTTGGGTTTTTTTGTTTTCCTCTTCCCGGAATCTCCAACCCGAACAATAACCCAGTGACAAACCCAAGCGGGGGCATTCCTGGGGTCAGGAAAATTCCAGAAGGTGGGAAAAAAAAAAACCACAACCCTGTGTTTATTGAAATGAGGAAAAAGCAAAAGAACCCCCTGGGGGGGACGGGCAGGGGGAGGGGACACAGAGGGGACCCCCCCGGGGGGCTCCACATCCGCCCCAGCGCAGCCCTCGGCCCCGGCCCGCCAGGAGGGAGCACCTGGAGGGGGCACAGGGAAAGAATTCAAATTAAATATTTGCTATATTAGGGTCTGATTTTGGCATCCTTTTAGTAGTTTTCTATTATTTTTTTATTATTATTTTATTATTTCCTCATTTATTTTTTATTCTAATTCCCTCCTTCTCACTTTATCCCATTTCAGGTCCTTTCATCCTACTCCTTTTTCAAATTTTATTTATTTATTTTGGTTTTAATTCTTTTATGTCACTTGGGGGGGGTCTCTCCTTTTTGTTCTTGCTTTTTTTTTTTTTTTTCCCCTGTCACTGCATTTTTATCCAAACATTATTTAATTTCTGCTGTTACTTTCATTTCAGTTTTGAATTAGTTTGGGTTTCTAACACTTTGCACTTTTATTCTGTGTTTTACTATTTTAGTTTTCCATTAACCTATGTGTGCACTCACTGATTTCTGCATTCATTTACTTCTCTATTTTTTAATTTATAATTTTCATTTTTGCATTATTTCTTCTTTGCACCCGTGAGGGTTTTTTGCACTCTGTACCTTCTTCTCCCTGCCCTGTTTTACTCTCCCATCCTTTCCTTCTCCATCCTTTCACTTTCAGATCATTTAGGAGTCCCATTTTTGCATTAGTCTTCCAGCCAAACCACACATTTTGCCCATTTTCAAACATTTTTCTGCTGCTCCTGGGGGACTCAGTGCTGGAAAAACAGATTTGGGAACACCATGGAGCAAAACCAGGGGGAGGGGGCTAAAACCAGCTTTAATGGATCCCACAAAAATAGATTTACTGGGGGATACTGGGCTCAAAAAATGAGGTTTTTAGAGAACCATCATACTGAAAAAAAAAAAAAAAGTCTTGGGAGGGAGAGCCCAGTGCTGCAAAAATGGGTGGTTTGGGGGAATCTCACGCGGCAAAACTAAAAGTAAAACTAAAAAGGTGCAAAAGTGGGATTCTTGGGGTTGCAAAAAAAGAGTCAATCTTGTAGGGGATCCCAACGCTGCGAAAAGGGGGTTATTGGGGCCCCCACCTCAAAAATAGGTTTGCTGGGGGGGCTTGTGTTTCAAAGGTAAGGTTTCTGGGAATTCTGTGTAATAAGAGGAGGTGTCTTGGGAGATCACATGGGGCTTGAGGTGCAGTCAGCCCCAGCAAAGCCTTTCCTGCTCCAAAAAGGGATTTTTGGTGTTTTCCCCCCAATTTTATCTTTCTCTTCTCTTCTCTTCTCTTCTCTTCTCTTCTCTTCTCTTCTCTTCTCTTCTCTTCTCTTCTCTTCTCTTCTCTTCTCTTCCTCTACCTCAAACACCTTTTTTTCCCTCTCCCTTTCCCTTACACTGGACATTCAGTCCCTCTCCGGGTGGGGGGAAGGCGGCAGCGTGCGGTGTAGAGCGCTGCTGGGGGGCTAGGAGAAGGAATGGAAACAGACTGCAGGGGATCCTCTCGCTCCCTAGAGAAATTAGGAGTCCGAGATACTTTCAGACATGTCTGCGCTAAGGCTCTAAGACAATGCCTGCTGGCAGACAATAGGGACATTAGATAAAGTGTTAACTTAATGATTTTGCCCATTGAAACTCGTTTGACTGCCTCCAATGAGCACAAGCTGCCAGCTTCTCCCCTAAATGAAACCCGACAGCTGCTATACACAACACGGCGAGAGGGACGGGGATTAGGTTAGGGACTGTGAGAGGGAGGGGTGGCGGAGGGAGGGTAGGNTTCTCCTTCTCCTTCTCCTTCTCCTTCTCCTTCTCCTTCTCCTTCTCCTTCTCCTTCTCCTTCTCCTTCTCCTTCTCCTTCTCCTTCCCCTCCTCTTCCTCTTCCTCTTCTCTTTCTCTTCTTTTTTTCTCTTCTTTTTTCTCTCTCTCTTTTTTTTTTTCTGTTTCCTGACATCCCAGCCTGGGAATCAGGTCAGCAGCATTTCAGCTGAGGAATAAATGCCCAGGGATTGTGTCGCCCCTGAGCCACTCATGGATGGCTTGCTGCCAATTAACTCAGTTCCCAAAATCAGGATTTGGGGATTTTTTAGGCTTATTTCAGGGCTCAGGGGCATTTCCCGCACGGGATGGGCAGGGTGCCCGCTGTTCCCTGCTAACCTGGCACCCCAGTTTGCAACTTTTTTACCCCATTTTGCAAGCCTGGGGAGACTTTTCTTAACCTTGAGGATTTTTTGGGGGGACCTGATGTCCCTTTTCATGCACCTGGCATCCTCTTTTCCAACCCAAAACTCCTTTTATGCAAACCTTGAGCCCCATTTTGCCAACCTGGGACCCCCTTTTGTAGCTTTCTGACCCCATTTTGACAACCTGGGGGGATTTTTCTTAAACTTGGGGGTCCTTCTTGCAAACCTGAGGTCCCATTTCTTGTATCTGGGGTCTCATTTGGCAACCCAGGACTCCTCTGTGCAAACTTTGAGCCCCATTTTGCAAACCTGAGGCACCTCTTGCAAACCTCAGACCCCTTTTTGCAAGCCTGGGTGCCCTTTTGCAACCTTCTGACCCGATTTTGCAGCTCTAGCCTGGCTTTTTCTTACATTTGGGGACCCATTTGTCAAACCTGGGGCCCATTTTCTTACACCTGGGGTCCCATCTTGCAGCCCAAGACCCCTTTGTCCAAACCTTGAGCCCCACCTGGGGTCCCTTTTGCAAACCTGGGACCCCCTTTTCCAACTTCCAACTTTCCAACCCTGTTTTGCAAACCTGGGCTGATTTTTCTGAACCCTGGGGATCCTTTTTGCAGACCTGGGGTTCCTTCCCTTGCATTTGGGGTCCTGTTTTGTGAGCCAAGACCCCTTTGTGCAAACCTTGAGCCCCATTTTGCAAACCTGGGACCCCAGTTTGCAACGTTCCAACCCAGTTTAGCAAACCTGGGATGGTCTTGCTTAAACGTAGAACCCTGGTTTGCAGTCCTAGGGTGACTTTTCTGAACTCTGGGGATCCTTTTTGCAAACCTGGAGGCCTTTTTCTGACATCTGGGGTTTCCTTTTGCAGCTCAAGACCCCTTTGTGCAAACCTTGAGCCCCATTTTGCAAACCCTGAGGCACCTTTTGCAAACCTGAGACCCCATTTGGCAAACTTATCACCTGGTTTTGCAAGCCTGGAGTGGGTTTTTATAAATCTGGGGGGTCCTTCTCCAAACCTGGGATTCCCATTTTGCCCACCTGAGGTTGTTACCTGTTCCCCCCTTCAACCCACAGGGTTTTGCAAAGAGGTTTTGCTTCCCCTGTGAAAAGGAGGAGAGATGCAGAATTTATTGCCTCTGACACCCAGCACCCAAAGGGATGGTTCCTCAGCTCCAGCATCAAATATTTTCCTCATGAGGACTGCACCCAACCCTGGAGAGGGATGCTGGCACCTCCCTCACCTTCCTGGCTGGGAAAAAAAAAAATAATCCTTTGCTTAAAAGCAAAAAACAGGCTTCAATGTTGGTATAATGCATTGATCCTGAATAAAAAACCACCACTTCTCATTCCTTGTCCCTGGGAGCAATGATATAGCTCCAAAATCCAAATTTTGCAGTCTCTTTATCATCCAGTTCTACTATTTTCTCATTTACAGGTGGCAAAAAAAAAGCCCCAAAACAAACCAAAACCCAAACCCCAAACCATTTCATCTTAAAACCCCAGAAAACTGAGCTGAAAAGCTGCAGGAGGATGTTTAAGGGCAACATCATGGGTGGAGGTTGAGCCAGACCTGGGCCAAGCAGCAAACCTGGCAGAGGGATTTAGGGGCACGTGCCCCAGCAGGAAATGTTTTTCAGCATCTGGTACTTTTATTTCACCCCTTAATGAATAATTGGTCTATTCTTCAGTAGGAGCTGGGGGGGATTAAACTGGAGGCAGCTCAGCTTGAAGCTGGGTTCTCCTTTTCCAGGCCACCCCTTTTGCAGGAAAAATCAGGTGAGAAATTGATAAATTTGTATTTTAGATGGAAAAAGACATCTCTATAGAAATTTATAAATCCTGGGACAGCTCAAGCTGGGGAATTTAAAAGCTCCTCCCCCAGTGCTGCAGAAAATCATAAACACCACCAAAAATTTGCCATTTTCTTCCAATTTTAATGAGCTGGACCCACCACGCTGGGTGCCCCAACACCCTCCACCTGCACCCTCCTCTCCAGGGGTCACCTCCTGGAAAACTCTGTCAGGAAGGATTTTTAGGGGAAAATAAAACAAATAAACAAAAAAAAACCCCAAACCAAACCAACAACCCAGCAACTTGGGCTGAGATGTTTGCTCTGGGTTTTTGCTACACCCCGTGCTGCAGGAGCTTTGGGGGTACTGGTGGGGGTGTGGATGGACTGGTGGGTTTATTGTTTACATTAAATTTTTTCCAGCTTGGTGCAAAGGGCTGGAAAATCCCAAGTGACAGCTCCACTGGTGCCCTGGCCTCCAGCCGACCCCCTGAGCTGAGATAATGGGGAGGGGGTTTTGCTGGAGGTTCCCTGACTCCCCACAGGTTTGTGGCTGTAAAATGGAAAGGGGAAGGGAGGAAAGGATGAAATTCCCTGGCTGCTGCATCTCCAGGGCTTCCCATGCCCCACAGTGTGATGGCACTGAGGTTGTTTTAAGGTAAATTTGGGGTTTTTGGCAGGTTTGGTGTTGTCCTCTTCGGGAACACCCTCCACGGGGCTGTGGTTGCATCCCCATCCCAGCTACCCCAGAGCTCCCAACACCCCTTGACCTGGCATTGGGGTGACACTGGTCCTTCTCCACTTTCTCTTTGTCCCTAAACCGGCCACATCATCCCAAGAAGGTGACACCAACCCAAGGGAGATGTTCTGAACATCCAGATCATGTTGGAAACATCACCTTGCTCCTCAAAAGAGAGCTCCCCCCTTCCCTGTCAGGGGGTGTGACTTCTCCTGATGCTCTTGATCTTGAAGGTCCTTTCCAACCATGATGGTTCCATGATTTTCCTGGTTAGAGGAGACAGCTTGGTTGATATCTCTTTTTTTTTCTCTTTTCTCCTCCTCTCTGGCCCAGCATGGTCCACCAAACCCTCCATGATTCACATGGTGCAGGAACTCCAGGCTGACTCAAAAGGAAGGGAAATCTGTTTCAAAGTGTAGGAAAAGGAAGAAACCAAGTGGTAGATAAATAATCACAGCCCAGGAGAGGAAAGCAGGAGGATGTGACCCCATGGAACAGTGGTGGGAATGGGGCTGAGGGTCACCTGGGACTGTGGATCCAAGCCACAGTGCTCGGGGCTTGAGCAAGTGATGAAGGTTTTGGTGTAAAAAAGAGATTCCTGGAGAACCAGAACCCCTGAAAAAGGAAGAGCTGGAGCTAACCTTGGAGATAAGGCCAAGCTGGAGCTCTTGATTCCTCTGGGTGGACCAAGTCGCATGCAAAGCCAGCAGGAGCTTTGCATCAGGAGCTCCAGAGCTTTGCATGCTCCTGGCTCTCGTTTGCCTGTGACTCAAAGGTGTGGAAGGAGCCTGCGTGGCTCAGGTGGTTTGGATACATCCCCTGGGAAACAAAGTTGGAGCAGAAACTCAACCAGTGAGAGCTCAGCACTCGGCAAAGTGAGGGAGGAACGTTGAACACCCAAGTGCTCCCCGTTGCTCCAGAGGTGACCGAGGAAGTTTTGGCCTCCAAATCCATTAATAGAGAAACAAGGAGGACCTGAGCTGGTGGAAGGTGTCTGTCAGTGACCTCAGGATGGCTAAAAACCATTGGTTGGAGAGGAGCTGAGCAGGGATGGGTGGAACTGCACAGCTCCATCCCGTGCTGGAGGAGATGCAGGAAGAACATCAGAGCATCAGGCATGAAGGTCTTGGAGGGGAAAACTTAAACCTTGCACTGGTTTGGGGCTGGATGTGTGTGGTGTGTCTGGGTGAAGCAGCTGGAGGTGACATCACTCTTATTTTGCCCTAAAATGATATTATGTGCCACAAAAGCAACGGGAAGTCAGGCTGGATGGAGCTCTGGGACACAGTCACCCCCCCAGAGACTCCTGGACTCACTATGACACAGGAGAGAAGCTCCATCCTCACCCTGCTGGTTCTGCTCCAGTCACTGAGCCCAGCTTAGGTCCCAAATCCACTGTCTGGAACAGTTCCCACCAGCCCAGGTGACATGGATCCAGGGATCACTAAAATCCCTGGGAAATCCCTGGCCACACTGAATCACCTGGGAAGAGCTCCAACGGTGAGAAAACCAAACAGCACCATGGGGGGCTCCAAAGTGTCCTCCAAGCCCTCATTAAGTGCAGCAGCACTTCAGCCCTGCTCTAGAAAATGGCCTTTCCCTTCCTCCCCCCCTCCCAAATTTGGGTGGCTTCTCCAGGAAAACCCATCCCTGGGAGACGGGCAGGATTTGGGTGAGGGGCTCTGAGGCATCTCCAGCAGTGGGACCATCCCCATGGATCCTGGGGCATCATCCTCATGGATCCTGGGGCATTATCCCCATGGATCCTGGGGCATCATCCTCATGGATCCTGGGGCATCATCCCCATGGATCCTGGGGCATTACCACAGCTCCTGGAAGACGACCATGGATCTGAGAAGACCACCATGGACCCAAGAACATCCCCATGGATTCTGGAAGGTCACCATGGACCCAAGAACATCACCAAGGATCCCCAGACATGGTTTGGAGCTGGGGAAAACCCTCCCTGGGGTCCCTGCCCTGAGCAGGTGAGGGGATTTTAGCTCCATCATCCCGAGGAGGGGTTGGCATCTCCTTGGGCTGCTCCCAGCATTCCAGAGAAGTTGAGGAGCATTGTCCTGCAGGAGGATTGGTTTCCTCCTCCCTGGCTGGAGGTGGTGAGTGTCTGGGGAGAAGCAAAACCTGGAGGAGTTCCCCAGGATCTGCCGGTGATGCCGTCTTTGCTCCAAGGAAAAAAGGGAAAAAAAAAACCAACCAAAAACAAAACCAGATCCCAGGAGCAGGTTCTCCAGGAGGGTCCAATGGGAATTCCCAGGCACCCCCGGGTGACTGTACCCATGCAACCGGTTGTGGGGCTGAGTGAATCACTGGTGTGGGCGAAAAACCCTCCCAGCCCAGCTCCTCTGCCTTTATTTTGGATATCAGGGATGAAAACAAAGTTTGGGATGGGCCGGGAACCTCTCCGACCAGTTGGGTGATGTCTGCTCCCACCCAGCCCAGAACGTCCCTCAGTCCCTCCTCAGCCCTTTCATCTTGTTCTGCTGTTTGGGATTTGGGGGGTGCAAATGGGGAAATTTCCAGCAAAAGGGAAACCAGCAGAAATAGAGAATGTTATGTCAGAAATGGGGAATATTCAGAATAAATCAGGAATAAACCAGAAAAAAAGCAGGAATTAATCAGAAATATATCATGTCAGGATAAATCAGAAATAAAACAGGAATAAAGCAGAAATAAATCAGGAATTAGTCAGAAATATATCATGTAGCGTATATATCAGATATCAGATATTAGATATAAGATGTAAGATAGCAGGTATAAGATACAAGATAGAATATGAAATATAAAATGTATCATATAAATAAAATAGTATATATTCTATATAAATATATATTCTATATAAAATATACAATATATTTAATATATATAATATAATATAATATAATATAATATAATATAATATATTGTATATATTATATTATATATAATAATATACATTATTATATATGATATATAATATATATTATAATATAATAATATATTATATATAATATAATATAACATAATAATATAGAATAGAATAGAATATATAGTATATATTATATATAAAATATAAAATATATAACATATAATATTATATACATTATATATACTATAATTAGTTTGTACTATATACTATATACTATATACTATATACTATATACTATATACTATATACTATATACCTGTCT
>JAAWXA010000040.1:895-17957 GCA_038090715.1 Florisuga fusca
CACATCTCCCCCCATGCCGATCCCAGCTCCTCACAGGGTCTGGCTCCAGCCCTGCTGCACCCCAGGGCTCCCCAGCCTGCCAGCTGGGTGGCTGCCCTGCAGCAATTTGGGCTTTTTTGTTCTTGCGGGATGAGTGTCGGGGTCACAAAGCTCTGAATTACAGGGTTTACATCCCACTGCTGGCAGGTGGCATTTGGGAGAAGCAAAGATGCCAGCAGGGACCTGATTCCTGGCTCAGAATATGTGCTGAGGTGGGTGAGGTGAGCAATACCTGCAGCACGGGCCTTGAGCCATGGCAGGGGCTGCACATCTGCTTTCCAGCACTGGGAGGGTTGGCCACTGCCTCTCCCGGAGGCAAACACAAAGCCAGGATCAATTCCTGGCTGATCAGACTCCAAATCCCTTCAATCCCTCCCACCCTTGGCCTTAGGGGCTGCGCTACCTGCTCTGCAGTGGGGCATCTCCAGAGCAGCTTCTGAAAGAGGGGAGTGAGGGGAGAGCTGAGGAAGAAATCCTTTGTTGTGAGGGTGCTGAGCCCCAGGGTGCCCCCAGAAGCTGTGGCTGCCCCATCCCTGGCAGTGCTGAAGGTTGGATGGGGCTGGGAGCACCCTGGGCTGGTGGGAGGTGTCCCTGCCCATGGCAGGGGGGGCACTGGGGAGGATTTAGGGTCCCTTCCCACCAAAACCATTCCATGATTCCATGATGATTCTATGACTCCCAGAGCCATGAGGAAGAAAGGGAAGGTCTGAGCTCAGGTCCTCTTGTCTGGGAGGGAACTGAAATGGAACACCATGGTGGCTGACAGCAGGAGCCCTCTGCTCCCCAGCCTCCTCCAGCAGCTCAGCAGCCCTGGGGCCACCTCTTACTGCTGAGCACACGCTGTCCCTGCTCCAGGGCAGGAGCTGGACCAGAGCCCCTGCCCCAGCACCCTCCCCAGCACCTCCCCCTGCCCCCTGTCCTCTGCCCCTGTTCCTGTCCCATCACCCTGTCCTATCACTCTGTCCCATCACCCTGTCCCATCACTCTGTCCCATCACCCTGTCCCATCACCCTGTCCCAGCCCCCTGTCCCATCACCCTGTCCCAGCACCCTGTCCCAGCACCCTGTCCCATCACTCTGTCCCATCACTCTGTCCCATCACCCTGTCCCAGCACCCTGTCCCAGCACCCTGCCATCTCCACTTCCCTGCACCCCACCCTGGTCCAGCCCCCCAGCCAGCACGTTAACCCAACACTCCTGCCAGCCTGACACACATCTGGGGAAGAAGAGAAGGGTGCGAGGAGGCATAAAAACCTTTTAATAGGCTCAGTGGGTTAGAAACCCCCTTGCAATTCCCACCTTCTCCTTGTCCGGCGCACACAAAGGACTCTCCGGGGCGCTGGGCATGTTCCTGACAAACCCGAGGCAGCCACGGGAGCTGGGAGGGAAGAGTGGATGCAGGAGCCCTTTCAGACACTGCTATTTGGTTGCAAACTGCTTAATTTCCTGAACAAAATTATATTTTTGTTGTTGTTGTTGTTGTTTTGATGGAAAGACGGCACTTTTTTTGGCATGGTACAATCCCTGGGCTATTCACCCGTCGCCACAGCAACGAGCTCCATCAATGGCCAGCCGAGATTGCAGATGATTAGAGACAACATGTAAAAGGTGGAAGATGCTGGGCACCTCACAAACCTCATCTTCCCAAATGACTTGAATTATCCTCATTATTTCTCCCCAGCCAATTCTCTCCCCGGTCGGCGGGAGCCGTCGCTGTTATATAAACACGGGAAGAGCCGAGTTATGAGAGCGGGTGGAGGAGAGGAGAATGGTCCCTTCTGATGAGGACTGACCTGGAAAGCTCATTACATGGAGGATGAAACCCTCTGAGGTGCTCAGGGAGCTGCAAATCTCTCCCCACACCCAGGGCAGGTGCGAGGATGCGAGGCCACGCAAAGGAGACCGTGGGCAAGCTTTGGGCTGGAGTGGCCACAATTGCTGCTTCTCCCTGGTCCTGCAGGACCTCACCTGCTCCTGCAGCTCCACCCTGAGCTCTGCTGCTCCTTCCCAGGGATCTGGCACGGAGCTTCCAGTTGCTTTGCTCTTGGAGAGGGTTCAGGGACCCAGAACATCACAACCAGCGTCTGCTTGGGAGGAAAACCAGAAGGACAGAGGTCCCTGGAGCCTGGGGAAGGTTTGCCACGTCCCAGCAGAGGGGTAATGGTGTGGGGGGGCTGCACCAGAGCGTGGCAGCCCTGAAACTTTAATGCCCACCTGCAATATTCATGGTGCTTCTGATGGCGAGGTGGGGATCTCACTGAGGGGCCTGAATAATTCATGGGTGGCTCTGTGCTGGGGTTTCAGGGAGGGTTCCCTCCACCACACCCCCACCCCTCCTGCTGCTCTGTCAGAGCCACCCTGTGTAGAAAAAGGGGGATGAGATCTCAGTTTTCAGCCAAAGAGTCCCCAAAAATAATCCAGGGGTGTTCCAGCCCCTGGCTGAGGTGGGAGGAGTGGATGTGTCCATCTGGGGGACGTGTCCTGTGCTCTGGGGGGAACGGGAGGCCACAGGTGTGGAGTTGGGGGTCTCCAGCACCACCTCCCAGGCCCCTGTTGGTGGCTGCCCCCCAGCCCTGCTTCCAAAGCGTGGTGTCCCTGCACCCCTGAGCTGGGCTGTCCTGGGGCCACCATGAGGGATGGGCACAGCAGCTGTCCCCACTCCTCTCCTCCTCAGCCACTGCAGGGCTGTCCCCCACACTGTCCCCCCTCTCCCAGGGACAGATGTTGGCATGGGAGGTGACAGCTGCCGGGGTGGCTCTGAGCCAGGCCAGGCCGGTGCCTCCCCAGTGTGACCCAGGGCACTGGCACTGGCATTGTGCAGGATCCTGACCCAAACTGGTCAGAAAGTCCCCAGCCCGTGCAGCCAAGCTGTGACATGGTGGTGATGGAGAGGGGATGCTGAGACCACCCTGCTCCAGCCCAGCCCCCTCCGCTCCAGCCCCCATGGCCAGATCCTTCCCCAGGTGCTCTCTCCTGCTTTCCAGCACCTTTGGGTGCTGCTGGGGGATACTGGGGGTGCTGGGGGCTGCTGCGCTGACCCCCACCGTGGGTTCCCACCACAGGAACAGGAACACTGCAGCTCTCTGACCCCCACCGTGGGTTCCCACCACAGGAACAGGAACACTGCAGCTCGAGGGGCTCAAGCACCCACCTGCCTCAGGTGATGTTCCAGAGCCCCCCTCCCTGCCCAGGCAGGCCCCTGCCCATCCCTGCCTCAGTTTCCCAGATGTACCCTGGGCATGAGCAACTTTGCAGGGATCCACCCTGCAACAAGGGATGTGGCCACCCACCGGGGCCACAGGAAAAAGACCAAGTGCTGGTGGGATCCTGACCTCCCCTGAGGCTCAGCCCCCACCCCTCAGCATGCTGCTGGCCCGGGGACACCCCCCCCCTTGTGTTCTCCATCAAATGGAGAGGCAGGAGGAGGCTGGTGGTGGATGCTCAGCACCCAGAGGCCAGCACTGGGCAGGATCATCTTTGCCTCCCCTCTCTGGAAGGATGCAGTGCACTGAGGACCAATGCACCCCCCCTCAATGGCTCCAGGGGAGCAGGGACACGAGGGACAGCTCTGCCCTCGTGCAGGGAGGTTCTGTCCTTGGGACAGGGGCTGGTGGGCAGTGTCCCCTGCATTGTGTTTTGACCCCACAGAGCTGTCACCATCCCCCCACTGCGGGTCACATTGGATGAGATGCTGACACCTCTGAGCTGGGACAGCTCTGCCCTTCAGAGGGGCCCTGTGCTGGCTCCTGGCTCGAGGGCTCATCCCTTGCCATCGGTCCCCACCGTGCCTCAGGTCCCCCTGCTCAGGGAGGGACTTCTGGCCAGGATGGTGACCCCGCCCCCCCACCTGCCCCACCTCCCCTTCGGGTCCCCTTTGCTCATCAGCCCCCTGGGAACGATGGCCAAAGCCAAGCCAGGCCCTTTGCAGGGAGCTGCTGCTCTCATCAGGCCAAATTGGAGCCGATAATTAACAGAGGGAGAAGAGATCAATAAGGCAAACAAACGGCTGGCACTGCAGCCAGGGCCAGGGACATCCAGGCCAGGGTCTCTCTGGTGACCTGGGAGTCCCATGGAGCCCCCTCCAGCACCGCAGTGCTGGGTCTCTGTTCCTGTCCTTCATCTTCAGAGGAGGAGGGAGGGAGATGCAGGTGCCAGATCCTGCTGGGAGCCCATCACCAGCCTGGGGGTGAAGCAGGGGGGACCCTCCCCCAGCACCCAGCACCCAGCACCCAGCACCCAGTCCCCAGCACCCAGGCCACGCTGGTGACGGTGACAGATCCGTCACTTCGGGCTGGGGAGCTCCGGGGTGGGAGAAGGAGTTAATTCCTACACAGAAAAGCCCTTTGCCGGCATTTCCTCTCTAATGGAAGAGTCATGTCGGATTAGCGGGCGGGCGGGCGAGGAGGGGAGGCGAGCGCCCTGCCTGCCGGCCGCAGCCCCGGCCAGGGCCNTTCAGGGTCTGAGCTTGCAGAATCCCATCTGGAAGCGGAGCCTGGAAAGACCGAGGCGAGACGTCGCCCCGCGTCCCGGGGAGGGCCGGGGCAGCCATGCGGAATGGCAGATCTGGGCCACTGTGCCAGCGCCGGCGGGGGACACAGCGCGACGGGGACCGCGGCCAAGGACGGGCACCAGGAGCCCGCTGCGGAGCCCCCTCACCCCCCGACCTGTCCCCACGGCAGCATCTCGGCATCCACCCGTGATGCAAGCGCCCGGGGGGGCTTCCCCTCCCTTCCCAACCACCCTGGAGAAATCGGGGTGCAGGAGCGAGGACACCGCAACCCCCCCGGCGGCTCTGGCGATAGCTGAGGGCGAGCGATGCCCCCCCCTCTGCCGGGGCAGATCCCACCATCACGCGTGTCTCTGCCTCACTCAGTGCCTCAGTTTCCCCGCTGATCCCTTGGGATCCCGTGGGGGTCACAGCCAGGGGCGGGTACGACCTGCCCGCTGCTGCGAATTATTGTCACCCGAGTTTTTGCCCCCCCCGCTTCAGCGTTGCTGCAGCCACAGTGCCCCGGGGATGCTTCCCCCCTGTCCCCAGCCACCCGGGGGGAAGAGGCTCCGGAAGGGAGGACACCGCAAGCCCTCCCGGCGCGGTGGCCCTGGCGAGCAGCGGGGCGACCGCCGCTGCAACCCAATAGCCAAGGGCAAGCGATGCCTGGGCGCTGGAAAAGTGGGTCAGGAGCATTGGACACCGTGTGTTTCGCCTCCCCTTTCAGGCTCCTTATCGCAGTCCTGATGGTAAATAAATCAGCCCCGTCTCCCCAGCAACCCCGCCGGCGGCCCGGTCCTGCCGGGAGCGGAGTCCAAGGTGAGCGGTGGTGCTGGCAAAGGGAGCCAGAACCGCCAGCGGGACCCGGAGGATGGTGATGGTCCCGGCACCAGGACCAGGCTCTGGGAATCACCATCCCGAGCTACAGAGCGGTTGGTGGGGTGGGGGAGGTGGTGGGATGCAGCCGCTGGAGAGGACTCTGAGTTCCCTTCGCCTGTTCCAGCAAAGCCTGAGATGGGAAAATTCTGGAAAATTGAAATATTTACCACCAAAAAACACATCAAGGGACACCTTTTAGGGTGAGCGTGTCTCCAGGCCGGGCTCTCTCAGGTCCCCAGCAGCAGGAGCAATGTCTGAAAGCCTCAGAGCATCCCTGACCCACTGACCCATAAAAACGAGGCAACCTGGAGGGGCAGTGCCCAGTATCAACTGGCTGAGCCCCCCCGCTCTGCAGGTAACCCCAGAGCTCCCCCCGGGCAGGGCTGAGCCCTCCTGGCCCCCCCTCCCAGCTGCTTAAACCAAGCAGATCCTTTTGTTTTGTGCTTTCATATTATTTAATTCTCCTCTCCTCACTTGCACTGCAGGGGCAGTGCCTAAGCCCGGGGCTTTGCTAAGCCGGGATCGTATTAAAGGAACAGAGAGGAAGAGAGTTTCTGGTGCTAAGCTGCTTGTGGTAACGGAGATGGATTTAAGGAAACTGCTCCCGGAGCGATATTATTGCCCCAAAGCACCCATTTTTGGATGGGTGCTGGGGATGCGGGGAAAAGCCCCGGGATGGTCTCCGTTGGGATTCTCCAGGCGTGCAGAGCCGGGAGGTGGGGGTGGGGGGCTCCCTGAGGGCACCCCCTGAGCCCCCCCCAGGGCTGGGACCTGAGGCTGGAGCTGGGAGCAGCTCGGGTGGGGATGGGTGGTGGGTGGGTGGGTGGCTCACCTGGGCTTTGGCTGTATTAAAAGCTAAGTCCTCCGGCGGGGCTTTTTCCAGAGCGGCAGCCAAAAAGGTGCTTACGGGGCCGAGGCAGGAGCCTGCCAAACCCTAATTAGAGACGCTCAGCGGTGCGGAGTGTTAATGCGCAACCTTTCGCCTCTGGAGGATTTAAACCGCAGTGAAATCGTCCCAGGGACCTGAAGGCCGGGGTGGGGATGTTTGGGTGAGAGAGGGAAAATCCTCCCTTCCCTCTCTCACCCAAACATCCCCACCCCGGCCTTCAGGTCCCTGGGACGATATCACTGCGGTTTAAATCCTCCAGAGGCGAAAGGTTNGATCGGGTCCCCCGCGGGCTGCAGGAGCCTTGGAGCTTTCCCCTCCCCTGCTCTCCCTCTCACCCTCTCTCCGCATTAACGTGTTAACTTTGGCCAAGAGCTTTTCCCACTGACCTACTGATCTTTCCTATTTTGGTCCCTAGAATTAAAGGATTGCTGGGATTAACTTGTGCTAAAGCCTCCAGATCAGCTCCGGGGTGGGATGGGGTGGGATGCCCAGGTATGGGTGCAGGGGGCACCCAGGGGCACTGCCCCGTGGAGGAGGAAACCAAGGGGTGGCCAAAGGCTCCCGTGTTGGGGATTGGGTGCAGCACCCACACTCCAACAGCTTGAGTGCTCTTGGCTCCTGCTTCTCAGATCCTGGGGTCAGTTCTGGGCCTCTCAGAACAAGAAGGGCTGGAGAGTGTCCAGAGGAGGGAATGGAGCTGGGGAAGGGGCTGGAGCAGAGCTCTGCCCAGGAGCAGCTGAGGGCCCTGGGGGTGTTGATCCTGGAGCAGAGGAGGCTGAGGGGAGACCTTCTGGCTCTCTGCAACCCCCTGAGAGGAGGTTGGAGCCAGGGGGGGTCGGGCTCTGCTCCCCAGGAACAAGGGATGGGACAAGAGGAAGGGCCTCAAGTTGTGCCAGGGGAGGTTGAGGTTGGAGCTGGGGAACAATTTCTCAATGCCTGGAAAGGGTTGTCAGGGCCTGGCCCAGGCTGCCCAGGGCAGGGCTGGAGTCCCCATCATCCCTGGAGGGGTTTCAGAGCCTGGAGATGTGGTGCTGAGGGACAGGGGCTGGGGGGGACTGGGCAGTGCTGGGGGCAGGGCTGGACCTGATGATCTGAAAGGGCTTTTCCAACCAAAACCATTTTATCGTTCTCCAATTGTCCCCTCCTCAGGGTTTTGGGATGCATGCTCCCCAGCCTCCTTGTCCCCCAGGGTGACACCTCAGTGTCACTGGACTCCCCGAGCTCTTGCTGTTGGCAGCACAGAGGGATCCAGACACCATCCTGTTTGATTTGATCAAATCAAAACCTGTTGGTTTGGGGTTTTTTGCCATATATCTCATTTAGGGGTGAAAAAAATCCCCAAATCCACCCCCGTTTGGAAACTCCCCCACATACAGGCTGCCTGGAGGGACACCTCTGGTGAGTCCTTATCCCCCCTCCCCACCTTAGCCCCGGGCATCATGTCCCCCCCTGTGCCCCATGTTCCCCCCTGTGCCCCATGCCACCCTCTGTCCCCCCGTGGCCACCACCTGTGGGAGGAGCTGCATCACCTCAAACTCGGCAATTTTGTGGCTGGAAAGTTCAAAAAGATGGAGGCAAAGGATGCAGAAGAGGGGAGGGGGGAGGAGGGGGCAGGAATAGCCCGGCTTTGAAGGTGCTTGGAGATTAACTCAAGGCCACAGTGGAGGCTCAGAGACTTTTACTGCAAAACCTCATTAAGGCAGGAGCAGAGGTGGGGAGGTGGGGGGGGAGCAGGGGAAGCTTCTAAGCAAGAGGGAAAATGTTTGATTCAGCAGAAACAAGTGGGAAAAAAGTCCCCCTGCATCCCCCCATGCTGCTTTTATCTGTCTCGGGGGGGCAAGGGGGGGAGATGGGAGTGGAATATGAAATCTGCCCCTTTTCTCTTTCCTCTTTGCTTCCTAATTATTACACTGGAGATTCGGCAGCACCACAGAGTGCCTGGAAAGGTGCTGGGCAGAGGCACAGGTGACACCTGGGGGGTGACAGCATCGGGAGCCCCCTGTGTCCCCCCCCCACCAGGCTGAGCCCCCCGGGACAGTGGGCAGGGAGGGGGAGACATGGAGGGTCCCAGCTCCCCCCTCCAGGCACAGTTGTTTGGGCACCATTTGTGCAGGGAGGTGTGTCAGGGCTCAGCAGCCCAGCCCTGGGGGTCACTGCCTTTGCCCCCCCAACCTGGGGACCCAGGGGGACGTGTGGAGAATGAGGGGGGCCCTTGGGGTGGCCCCCGTGACCACCAGCCCCCTGACTGACATCGGACTGGACCCTGTGGGTGCAGGGGAAGGGGACAGGAGACAGAGAGGGGGCTGGGGGTGGGTGACAGAACTGTCACACGGGGTGACAGGAGACCCTGGCACTCGGTAAGAAGATGCTCCACCCCACCCCGAGGGGACCCACCATGGGGTCCCCCCCCAGCCACCCCACCCCCTTAATCAAGCCTCAGCAGCTGCTAATTGCTGGGGACCCCCCTCGGGGTGAGGGGGGAGACCCTTCCCCACCCCCCCGCGGCTCTGCCAGCCCTGACTCCAATTAGCTTCATTATCCCGCGTGGCCACTGATGAGGGGCTGAGTAATTGCTGCCCGTGGGGGGTGTTGTGTAAGGGCCGGGCATTATGTCAGCGGGTCAGGCCGTGGGGGGCTCTGCTGGCAGCTGGGCCTGGACCCCTCCTCATGCCCCAAACCTCCAGCAGTCCCACAACAACCCCCAGGACCCCCCAGAGCCCAGGTGGGACAGGTACAGCCCTGCACAGGCTGCACGACCCGTGCTTGCCTCAGTTTCCCCCTTTGTACCCAGCACTTGCCCCGGTGTGCCTGAGCAGCCCCACACCGTGGCCCCATGCCCCGTGCCAGGGCTGGTGACCATGGTGGCTTTGGGGGGGCCACGTGTCCCTGCGTTGTGCCCAGGTCCATCCATGGAGGGTGATGATCAGTCCCCAGGCAGGGGTTAACCCCACAGCCTGCGGGGGCCACGTAAGGCTGGGTGGTGGCTAGTGCCCCCCCGCAGCAACCCTGTCCCCCCTGAGCCTGGCACTGGGGGCCAAGGCCCCCCCTGGCCCTGGGGGCTGCCACGGGGCACAGCCCCACGCTGGCACACGAGGTTTTGGGGTGGTGGTGTCACAGCTGCTGGTGTCAGATTCAGCCCATGACCTGCTCCCCACTGAGCAGCCCGGCCATTCCCGACGGGAAACTGAGTCACGGGGAGGCTGAGTGACCCAGCAGTGTCCACGGTGGGGACCCAGCTCTGCCTGCTGGCCGTGCCAGGGCTCAGTGGCATGGGGCAGCCTGGCACAGCCCCCACAGGGGGGCTCGGGGACTGTCCCCAGGGCCAGGTGGTGGGGCTGGGGGTGCCAGAGGGGTGGTTGGAGGCTCCTCTCTGGCTGGGTGGGGTGTGAGCGGGAGCAAACAGTGATTAATGTGAGGTGGTGACATCCCGAATTCCTGCTCACCTCCGGGGCAGCCAGAGGCTGATCCCTGCTGGCAGTCCCTGCTCTGAGGTGCCCCAGTGTCCGTCCTGGCCCTGAGCCTGGTGGCAGGGCTGGGGAGGGGAAGGGAAAGGCTTGAATGGTGACAGGGTGGCATTTTTTGCTTCTTATCCATTCCCAGTGACCACCTCGTCCCCAAGCCACTGATGCCCAGTGACAAGCTGGATCCAGACGCCCTGGATGGATCTCCTGGCATCTCCCAGGGGAGTCCAGCAGCCCAGCTTGGCTCCAGCAGCTCTGGCCCCTCCGTGTCCCCGTCGCTGGGGATGGCAGGATGGCACCAGTCGATATTGGGGTTGGCATCTCCTGGCAAACCAGCCCCAAAGGGGGCTCCATGTCCCCCTGGTCCCAGCGTGGTGGGGGAAATGGTTTTTATGGCTACAGCTGGTGCTGCCGCACCCAAAGCAGCCTTGGGCAGGGGGAGGGGATGCCGCTCTTCTCTCAGGAGCAAATCTGAACCCAGGGGCTCGACTGGCACCTGCAGTGAACAGGTTCCACCTTGGCTCCGGCTTTGCTGGGAGCCAGGAACACCCAATATAAACCCGGCCAAGTGCACAGGGTGAGGCTTGGGTCTTGCTCCGGCAGAACTTCTCCAGTACTGTGACCCCAAAGCCCTGGGGCTGAGTCCCATCCCCCCTCGGGTGGCCCCGCAGCATCCTCTGTTCCCCCGGGACTTCCCCCCGGGCCGCTCGGTGCTGGAGGGGTTAAGGCGAGGGTGTCGGTGTCGGTGCCGGTGCCGGTGCGTGGGCCCGGTGTTGCTCACGGCAGGTGTGGTACCGCTTGTGTAACCTCATACTTCTGGGTTGCGCTGAGGTGCTCGGGGTGTATTTTCGCTCTCGCTCCGGCGCGGTTCGGCCGTGACTGTCCCCGGGGCGGCAATCGGGGCAGCACCGGCTGAGCCCGCCACCGCCTCTCGGGAGGGGCGAGTTCGCCGGGCCTGGACCCTGCATGTCCCAAAGAGTCACCGCGTTGCTCCCGGCCTCAGTTTCCCCATCTGTGAAACGGGGCCAGTGAGGTCTGACCTCCTCCAGGTCCCTCTGACCCCCGGGGACGGGCGATGGGATCTCACACCGCCGGCACGGGGGCTGCTCCGGACCGGGACCGGGTGGGATGTGTGCCGGGGTGGGATTTCAGGGTCTGAGCTTGCAGAATCCCATCTGGAAGCGGAGCCTGGAAAGACCGAGGCGAGACGTCGCCCCGCGTCCCGTCTGCGTGCTCAGCCATGCGGAGCGTGCGGGGAGGAGGGAGGGAAGCCGGGAGCAAGGAGCGAATCCGACCGGCGAGAGCAGCGAACCCGTTCCCAATCGCCATCAGGAAAATCATGTCAGACAGCAGCACTGGAGCGCGGCGGGAGGCTCAGCCCCCCCTCCCGCCNTGCCAGGGCTGGTGACCATGGTGGCTTTGGGGGGGCCACGTGTCCCTGCGTTGTGCCCAGGTCCATCCATGGAGGGTGATGATCAGTCCCCAGGCAGGGGTTAACCCCACAGCCTGCGGGGGCCACGTAAGGCTGGGTGGTGGCTAGTGCCCCCCCGCATCCCCCTCCCTGGCTGCAGCCGCTCCCGCGCCGGAGCGGAGCGAGTCGGTGACTCAGTGGGTACCAAGTGCCACCCATGGCTCGGCCCCTCCATCTGTCTGTCCGAGGAACGGGGTGGGACCCCCTCTGCCACCGTCCAGGCAGCATCCCTGCGCCCCCACCTCAGCCCTGGGCGGTGGGTGGGCTTTAAGGTAGAGGAGATTTGGATTTTCCCTCTTCAGCAGTGCTTAAATTATTTAATTTAAGGGTTTAGGGCCAAGGTGCCCCCTGAAGAGCACAACCATGAGGGCAGGAGGGGTCTGTGTGGGGGGGAACGATGCCACGTGTGATGGTGCTGGTGGCTACGTGTGTGTCCACAGTGGATGGCACCTCCATGCCCGTGGCTGATGTGCTGTCCATGCCCTGCCCATGGCCACGGGTGATACCACACGGGTGGATGCCATGCCCCACAGCTGCAGTGCATCCCGTGCCCCGTGTCCAGGGTAGCTGCCACATCCACATCCAGGATGGATGCTCTGCCCCACATCCATGGTGAATGCCATGCTCATGCCCATCCTAGATGCCCTCTCTGCACACAGCAGGTCTCCAGGCTGGTGTCACCATTCCCAGGACCCAGGCACCCCTTGGCACTGCTGAGCACCATATCTCACACCCCGAGCCCTGGCCCAGCTGTGACAGGGACCAGCCACCTCCACCTCTGTGATGTGGCACCGTGGGGACCCTGTGCTGCTCTGCTCGGTGCCACCACTGCCCCACGAGGTCTCCTGACATGATCCAGCACCAACATTTCTTTGCAGCATGCTGGAGCCCCCTGTGACCTGGAATACAACCACAGGCCCCAAAGCCCTCTGTGCACATGGCAGCCTGAGGAACAGGGTGGGAATGGCTCCCTGCCACCTCCAGAGCTTCACAAAGCTTTCACCACGCACTTCCCAGCCTCAGGGCTCCGAGCACCCTCAGAGTGTGGCGTGGGGACCCCGTGGGGCTGCTCAGGGTCCCCATGCTCCTGGCATCCCTCCAGCGTTGGGTGTCTGCACCTTCTCCAGCAACCCCTCCTTGTCCTGCCAGGGGTTCCCTGTGCCAAGGGGGGCACCCCGGGAGGAGGGTGCAGCAAGAAGGTGCGGGGTGATTCAGCGGGACACGCAGCCGGCCCCGTGCCTGGGCGAGCCGGGACCCGGCCNAGGTGAGTCCCTGGGGGGGTGGGACGAAAATAGGGGGGCAGCCCCTGGTCGCATCGGGGAAAGCGGAAAAAGTTGGCAGCGGTGGGGTACCGGGGGGGTCCCCACGTCAGTCCCGCCGGAGGGGGACACGGGAGGGAACCGGCATCGGCCCTGCCGGGGGGTACACGGGACAGGAACCCCGTCATGTCCCACGGGGAGGGTACACGGCGGGGACCCCATCAGCCCCACGGGGGACATAGAGGGACCCGTGTCAGCCCCACTGAGGGGGAACACGGAGGGACCCGCGTCAGCCCCGCCGGGGACACAACGGGACCCGCGTCAGCTCCAGCGGGAGGTGACACGGGGGGGACCCACCTCAGCCCTCCCGGGCGGGTTCGGCTCCTCTATCTCCCCCCTTCATTAGGAATAAAATTCTTGTTTATTTTGCTTCGCTTTCCGATGCCGGCTTAGACCCGCTCTTAAGCTTTTCCTCGCACTAAACCCCTTAATCTCCTCTTCAATATGTTGCTCCAACCAGGGCTGGATTTATTGTGGGTTTGTTTTTGTGTTTTTTTCTCCCCCTTTTTTCCCCTCCCTGCCATGGTTTGGGGGTTTGATGGGGCGTTTGGGGGCCGGGGCCGCCAGAGGCTTCGGTGGAGACAAACGGGTTTGGCTGTCCTTTATCCAGGGCAGGGATTTTTTGGGTGCCCGCCTGATTTTATCCCTCATTAGAGGCGATTCCTACTTTTCACCCCTTGGCTTTTCAAGGCGGGAGGTCTGGCGGAGGAGGATGGAGGGAGTAAGGCTCCGGCGGGATGATGGTGACGCAGCGGCGGCGGGGACCCAGCTCGTCCCATCCCTGTTCCCGATGGAGCTGCTGGGACCTGGCACCCTGGGGATGGGGAGGGGGGGGAAAGGAAGGGCGGATTTTTATCCCCCTTAAAGATCTTTGCCATGATCACCCACCATGCCCGAGCCCTTCAGCCTCCCGACTCGCTCGAAGTTGCACTGTGCCCGCCTTTAGGTGTGATTTTTGGGGTGCATACACTCAGGTGCGCTATCAGGCTGCGGGTTTGGTTTGTTTTGAGGGCGAACACCTCTAGGTGTGTTTTTGGGTGTACGTACAGGATCCTCAAATCATTTTTTCCTCCCTCCCCAACACGGCTGCAGGTGCTGCGGCTCAGCCCCCCACTGCCCTCTTGTGTAACGGTGGGGCAGGGGCCAGGACAGGCCCCCGCGTCCCCTTCCCGCCCCCTGACATCCCGGGATTTCACCTTTATTAGGACGGAGGGAAGCACTAGCGCCTGCCTAATTAATTACACCGCCTGGCTCTTCTGTCGCCCTCGCACAGCCAGCCCCGGGCTTAATTAGCAGCTGGGGGAACTTTTTCTTTTTTTTTTTTCATTTTTTTATTTAATGTTTTTTCCTTTTCCCCCCACCACCCCCCCATTACAGTGCCTCAACCCTAATTACGGGTCACCACCTCCCCGATTTCCCATCATTTTCCCCATTAGGCTTTTCCCCCACCGTGCCTCCTAACACAGGGTCCTCGTCCCTTGCTGATGCCCCAAGTGCCACATGGTGATGCCGTATTGATCCCTGCTCCCATTTGCTTCCCCAAAACCACCTCCACACCACCCCTTTCCCCGGGGTCCGCAGCAGCTCCTCGCTCTGGTCCTTCCTCACTCTGGGGCCAGGCGAGAGGCTTTGCCTTGCCCTATAATCCTATAGGGTTTCCAACCCTCCTGCTCTCTTGTTTTGCAAGCGGCGTGGCTGGGAGCGTGCGGTGGCTCGGCAGCCTTTCCCACTTGTCCTAGTGACCTAGATCTGTCATTGGAAAAATCAGAGAGGGTGGAGGAGGAGCTTCCGTGCCCGTTTAGGCAGCGTGCGCACGCGGGCGAGGGTGGCCGGCACCCATGGGCCCTGCCACACGACGGCCGTGCCCCAGGATGAGGATGGGGATGGGATGGGGATGGAAACAGGCATGGGGTTGTCCGTGCTCTTTGCCTCCCAAAATTAAAGTTGGAGGAGAAAGGTCACCACTGGCAGCATGGGGTCCCAAGGGATCCAGTTGGGATTTGGGGTCCCCGATAACCCTGGGCAGCGGGAGCACCCAAAAGGGGAACGTGCATTGATGGGGAGAGGTTGGTCCCTGTCCCCACTTAACCCCGCAGCCCGGTGCTGGCATCATCCCCTGCCCGTGCTGCCCATCCCTCTCCTTGGCACATTTAACTTTGAACTCTGCAGTGGGAGCTATTTAAAGAGCTGCTGATGTTTACACCGGGGCCGCTTCACCAGACGTGGCCAAGGGAGCCACTCTCACCCCCTTTCTTTGGCCCAGCAGACATCATTCCCCTACAAACAAGATGGGGTCAGTGGGTTTCTCCTACCCCAGCCCAGTCCCTCCCCACCCCAGGTGGGTAGCAGGTCCCCCTCCCCACCACCCTCCTTTGCCACCCTCCTGCCCCTGCCAAAGTGCAAAGGGCTCATCCCGCACCGCCAGGGCTGACCTTGGAGCTCTGCCGCCTGGCACCATGGAACCAGAGCAGGCAGGGCAGGCCGGGGTGGCCACGGGGCAACCTCAGCACCTGCTGCCTGCTGTGGTTTCCAAGCTGGGGACACGCGCTGGGCCGTGGGACAGGGAAAACATGTCACCTGGCTGTGGCTGTGACTGCGGGTGGCTGAGGGTGGCCCTGGGGCAGGAGGACAGCAGCTCGGCCCTGTTCTGACCCAGAGTTTCCAGGAAATCTCTGCTAATCAATATAGAAATCAGTTCCCACCTCCAGCATCACAGCCTGACACTGTTTCCTTATTTCTTGTCTTTGTTTTCCTTATTTCTCTTCTTTAGTTTCCTTATTTCTCTTCTTTAGTTTCTTTATTTATTTCCCTTCTTTTTCATATTTATTTTCCTTTTTTCCCTTCTCTTTCTTTCCCTTCTCTTTCTTTCCCTTCTCTTTCTTTCCCTTCTCTTTCTTTCCCTTGTTTCTTTCCCTTGTTTCTTTCCTTTTTTATATTTTCCTTATTTATTTTTCTTCTCTCATTTATTTTTCTTGCTTAATTTCCCTTCTTTTTCTTCTTTTCCTCCTTTTATTTTCCTTCTCCTTCTTACTGAGCTGATCTGCACCAGCACCACTGGCACCTCTGCATCCACATGCTGCAGCCCCCTGGCTGGTTTGGGTGCAGGAGTGGGGGTGGGATGGGATGGGATGGGATGG
The DNA here is from genome assembly GCA_038090715.1 of Florisuga fusca. NCBI lineage: Eukaryota > Metazoa > Chordata > Aves > Apodiformes > Trochilidae > Florisuga > Florisuga fusca. The sequence continues at coordinate 16,579 of JAAWXA010000040.1, forward strand.
GATGGGATGGGATGGGATGGGNNNNTGGGGGATAAGTGCTGCTGGACTTGGGGACAGGGATGGAGCCGCGTCCCTCACGGAGAGCTTCGGCTCCAGGTGACAAGCGGCTGTGCCTCGAGGTATTGCCCCAACATGCCCCAAAAGCCCCCAGATGCCCCCAGATCCCCGCCCCTGGCAGGGAGATGTTGGGGCAGCCCCGGGTTGGCGCTGGGGAGGGGTTGACGGCCGCGGACACGTTACACAAGAGCGCTGGGGCCAGGGGCAGAAAGTGTGTCAGTGGGACAGGATGGCTCCAGCCGCGGGGCCACCGGCCCAGGGGACAGAGAAGTGACCGAGCCCCGCGACTGGACGGTGACACTTACATAAGGGTCGGACGGTGGCAGCGGGCCGGGAGTTGGGCAAGAAATATTTACAGTGGGAGGAGAGCAAATACCGCAGCTGGGACATTTTAATTGCCACCTCGAAGTTATTATTTTATTATTTTAACCCTCTTTTTTTTTTTTTTTTTTTTCCCCCCTGCCTCCTGTTTCATTCATGCTTCTCCCGGGTGGGGGTGGGGGGATTTGCTGCCTGACCCTCACCCCCCCGTCCCCTCCCGGACAGGGGCAAGGTGTTGATCTTTGCCTAGATAATCAACTGTCCCGGCGTGACCGATGCTCCCAGGGTTGCGATGGGAGGAGGAGAAGCCCTGCATTCCGGTGGGGAAACTGAGGCACGGCGGGGGGCGTCATGCCTGAGGTTCTGTGGTTTCCCCCCCAGTCACGGTGGGATTTGGGATAGGGGAGTTGTCGTTGTGGCCACCCTACCAGCACCCAGGTGCCTCCTTGTGCTGCTGGGTTTGTCCCAGGGGGTGTCTGGTCGGGGGGGGGGACGTGGCAGTGGCACGAGTGGACGCCCAGGGGTGATTCAGCCGGGGTTACACACAGAGCAGCAATTAACCCCGGGCTGTAATTGCCATCGCGCCGGGGTTACGGCTGGATCTCCACAGCAGTTATCTGGGGCGAACGTCCCAGGAGCGGGTGAGGTGCTGGCGGTGGGCATGGCCGTGTAATTAGCGGGATGCTGATTAGAGCCCCGAGAGGCTGTGGGCACTGATGGGTAGGGGCTTCGCCTTGGTGGCATCCAGGGGGACATGGTTGGCTCCAGAGGAGCGGGGAGAGCCCCGAACCCCCCACCCTGAGCTCAGAGGTCTCGGGGGAGGAGTCCCCTCCTCCTGGGGGCACAGGGGCGGGATTTTGGCCACCGTACGAAGCCATCACCGTGACGGGGGCCAGTAACTGGGGCAATGGAGGGAGTGGGGCGACCCTCAGGACCGCGCTCATCCCGGTTGTTTTTCCGGGTGTGAGGTGCCGGTAATTTCGGGGGGGGGGAGGCGTGAG